>JAFEMH010003636.1:237500-254676 GCA_022495995.1 Adenophora triphylla var. japonica | reverse complement strand
ACTTGAAGGTAAAACTATTCCTAGATTTAGGACACTATTGCAGATGGAGCCTGGAATTCAAAGGAAATTGGCTTCAAAATAATCCTAAAATCCCCACCAAAGGTGATATTGGTACCTGGCTGTGTCTTGTGAATTTAATGCAACAAATAATGAAGCACAATATGAAGCCCTAATAGTGGGTTTAAGTTTGCGGCTTTTAATTTGAATATAACACATTTAAATGTATTTGTTGACTCTCGATTGCTAGCTAACCAATTTAATGGCAGTTATATCGGCAAAGCATTCCAAGATGACTCTATCCCTTCTCCCCAACATGTTAACGCACTAGCTTCAAAATTTTTATCATTCTCTTTGAAACGGGTCCCTCAAGAGAAGGGAATGCGAGGCAGAAGGCCTTAGCCAATTTAGATTAAACTACCAAGTCAATGTTACATATTAATATCCCAGTTATTTATGTTAAGTATCCAATGATAGACCAAGATTGAAGAACTTCAAGTGGTTCTTGCCACCTGCTGGGGCACAAGATGCTAAGCCTTCTTGGACCCAACCTGTCAGTGAGTACCTTCAACTTGGAACTGTTGCCTCCAAATATTAAAAATGTTAGATCATTTAAGATTAGAACTTCAACTTTCGTGTTAATCAATAATCTGCTTTGCTCCAAAGAAATGTTTTGCGGGCATTACTTGAGATGTGTAGGGCAGTGAGCAAGTTGAACTTGTGCTTGAAAGAAATAGTGAAGGAGTATGTGGGAAGCGTTCTGGAGGAAAGGCGTTAGCATCAAAGGCTCTCAAGACGGGATATTATTGGCCGGCGTGCGTGAAGATTTCCAATTGGATTATGTGCAGAAGTGTGATGCTTGCCAAAGAACACAGCAACATCTACCACCAACATCAAACCTCTACATCCTATAGTCTCATCTTGGCCTTTCATGAGGTGGGGCATGGATATTGTAGGCAAGTTTCCCAAAGCTCAGGCGGCAAAGTGTTCATGTTAGACCTCACCGAATATTTCTCAAAGTGAGTAGAGGGCAGAAGACCTATCTCCAAGCCAAGGACAAAGAGGTGATGTGGTTTTTAAAGAAAAATATCTAGACCCAGCAGGCTTGATGTAGCCGTAGGAATTTGTATATGACAGACGGGTCGCAATTCGTAAGTAAGAAGGCTCAAGAGATTTTTGTGCTCAACTGGGGCATCAAGTCATTCATGTGAACAGCCTATCAATCCTCAAGCTAATCGCCAAGAAGACTAAATCTAGTAACAAGTTGATTATCGACAACTTGAAAAATGGCACCTGGATCGGAAGAAGGGCAAGTGGGTTGGAGGACTACCATTTATGCTTTGGGCGAGATAAAACAACTTCTGAAGGAGCGGCAGGTAAAACCCGTATTCTTTAGTGTCCAAACTGGTGAAGGCTGTGATTCCAATTGAAGTGACCATCCGCAGCAAGGTATGGCTTATTGACTCAAGATGAAAATAACCTCTTGCTAACTCAAGATTTAGATGCAATTGATGAGATCAGGGATTTAGCCAAGATGAGGATGGCAGCTTCTCAGACGGCGAATCGCCAAGTCTTACAACAAGAATGTCAAGAATAGGGGAAGGTTAGGTTGGTGATTTAGTTTTGAGAAAAGTTTTTCAAAATCCAAAAGAACTGAATCCAGAGTCAACTGACTTCCAAAATCAGAAGGCAGTATCTCATGAATACCTGGAAGAGCTGGAAGCTGCATGCCAGTTGCTAAACCCCAAGGTGAGAGAGCAGAATCCCTAAAAGTTGGAGAACAAATGCACTTGAAACTACCTTTCATCTAAGTCTTGGTTATTTATAGCTGGACCCCTCGAGCTGCCAACGGTTTAGAATTTATGTAGGGTTTCAATTACACGTTTCAATTTTTTCTTTTTATGGAATCCTTGCTGACTTGAGTGGTGGAAAGGCGTCAGCTGCGCTGAGCGTCCGTCTTAGCGTAAATCTGCTTTGCAAGGTGCAACTTGAGACGGATCGAGCGGCCTCGACATGCTGGGCGCGCCAGATCCAGCTGATACTGCCTTTGCAAGCTCAACAGAGCAGATCACCAAACATGTTGTAAACACACAGTGCGGCTGATGCCATGTTTGAAGCCTGAAGAAGAAAATTTCAACATGTTGGAGCACGCCGATCCAAGTGATACGTATTGGAGTCCTAGGCTGGAAGAGGTATAGAACCTGTTGACACAGCAGGGACAAGCGATACTTGTTCTATCCCTTCGAACGATTTTGCCTCTGATCAAGGTGCTTATGGTTAAAAGATTTTCATCTTTTCTTACAAACTAAGGTTTTGACACCATACTGGGCGCACGTTTTCACACTTTTTCAAGTTGTGAACTTTTGGTTGTAACATTTTCATGTTACATTCATCATTATGACCATTACATGTTATCCTGGAAAACAACGGCAAGCGTCTCTTGGAGACATCGACTACTTTGCTAAAAAAGCGTTAAGTGTTTTCCAAAAGATCTTTTCATAATTAAAGGACAAGTTGGGTAAGCCAAACAAGTCCCTAAAAACCTAAAAAACTAGGAGTGCAAGACCAACCTAGTACCCCCAAATAATATTGTCTCAATTACTATGAACCATGCAAAAACCAAAAACGCTCTTAAAGAGGACACTCCCCCATTTGTTGTAGAACGGAAATGTACACAAAGCAAAAAATTGTTTTTCCCATCCAAAATACTTAAAGTTTTAAAGTATTTTTAAACTTGCTAGCTATGTAGCCCCACAATTATTGCATACTTCAGGGCTTGATCAGTTGGGATAGCCGCTGTGGTGTTTAGTTCCTTGTGAGCATCATCTCCAAGCTTTAAAAGCAGCAAAATTCACCTCTCCTTCCCATGCAAGGGCTCCCCAATGATCCCACAAGACTTTCCTCTCATACTCCAGAGTTCCAAGCCGAGGCCTCGTCCTTTTTCAGTACTCTTTCAATCATACGTTGAATGCGGGTGCTCTGAAGCAGGCAAGTTTTGGTGGCGATTTAAAAGTAAAGTCCCCTTCCTCGCAACCTCCAGCTTCTTTCATGCGAGCTTTATTCTCAAGACGAATGGTCTCTACCTCTTTTCCTAAACGTTCGAAGTCACTCCCTCAAACCTTCCATTTCATTGGCATGCTTCGTTTGCCTCTTTCTTGCGCTTCTCCACTTCCTTTGCACTTTTTGTTAGCCTCCTTTTTTGATTCGCGGCTTCGTGACTAAATCTCGTCGCGTTGATCTTTAGTGCATCCAACATAAGCCACAATCGAGGCCATAAGATTCCTGCACCAAAAAGATGTCAATAGGTTATCCAAGTTCGTTCGATAAAATTAAAAGCTCCTTCGATTCCTTACCTTCAACCCATAGCTTTAAATTTTTCTCCCCCAACTTCTCCAGGTCCATTTCACTATTTTCAGTCCCGTGGCTTCCACTTCCACCAACCTTTTCCTTTTCTTTGCATCCCCCTTCTTTTCGATGCAGCCTACTTGAGAACCAGCTACTACGCAATGTGGGTAGGGGGTTTTCCCATCCCGTCGTCTGGGCTTCGATATTGCTCTTTGGCTATGGCTTTGGCAAGAAGAGAAGCGGCAACGACGATTAGCCCCTTGGGGAAGCGAGATAGTTACAAAAAGGAGATAAAGAGTCGAACAAAGTTAAAAGAGGATAGGACAACTTGGAGATAGGCAAAGAATCTAAAACATTTGATTAACTTTGTAGACATTGGGAAGCGCAGGCTCGTACAAAGTTTCTTCAAGGTTTGCCTCAGCTTCGGGCTTCTTTCTCTCGACCAACTTCTTCGTTAGGGAGTCTCGCAACAAATAGAACTGTAGCTCCATTTTTAAAAGTTCTCAATAAAGGTTCCAAGTCCAATAGATCTTGCTTCACTCTTTTCTTCGTTGTCATCCTTAAAGCGGAAAAAGTACATCCAATTTTGCAACTAGGCCAAAAAGAAAGTTGTGAGAAATAGGGCTAGTAACAATTTTGTTGAAAGTCATCCTTAGAAAATAGAAAACCGCCTACTACCTTGGGACCTCCATTTGAAGCTTCCGGGCACTCCACGTCCTTCACCAGGTGCTCTTCTTCGGCAAAAAAGAAATTGTTCTTCCATCCCCTCTATCGAATTGTCAACAAGCCGATCACAAAAGGCTTCCTACCAACCCTAACCCTAAAACCATACCTCCCTAAACCGAAACTCCTAAACTCATTCGTAAAAGCTGTGAAATTCCTCTAGAACCCACGGCTAACTCTCGTTTCGTCGTTTAGTCCTCACTAGGGTTTCAAGATTCCTCCAACCTCGAGGCGAAATAAGTTGCTGGCATAGTTAAGCTTGGTAGATACGAAGAATTTGAGAGTAATTAAAGTTGGGAAAGGAAACCTCAGGCCAATAATGAACGGGGTATTCAGGAAAACACACCCAATCGGGGAGAAACACTCTAGAGTTAGGTTAGGGTTAAAGCGGTAAAGATTTCTGGATTTCAAAGGCCATTGCAATGGTTTTTCTTGATAATTTCTAAATTAACGGGCTGGGATGGTGCACTTTTCCTTTTCAGGATTCTTTAACATGCTTTGGGTCAAAACCCTCGCAAACCCTCTCCACTTTCAGTCAAAGTCACCGCCTTCCTTTTCCCCATTTTTTACAAAGCGAAAAACAAGAAATCGAAAGTGAAACTGAAAAGGAAGCAAAGAAACTCACCACTAATTTTTACTTGATTCTCTCCGAAAATCGCCTTCTCTGGTTCTCCTTCTTCTTCACGTAAAATCTTCAAAGCTACGTTTGTTGAAAGGGAGAGTTGGAACAGGAGTTTTCTATTTAATGAAAAGAGAAAGTGGTTGAGACCTTCTTAATAAGTAAAACCTTTTTCTCTTAACCGTCGCATCCATTGGTCCCCATTTTAAAAACCGTCATTCTTTTCTTTCTTGTTTGGGCAAACTTTTTGAATTCTTTTGTCTCTTCCTATTCCTCATTTTTCAAAAAGTTTGGGGGCAATTGTTGGGCCCTACATTTTTCGTCAACGTGATTACAACTTGTACTTAACAACTTGGTACTAACAACTTGAGTTGTTCTATTTTACAACTTGGACCTCTCGCGGTTCGGTCGCATAACGTTTCCCCTATTTTTTAGGGAACATGCCGAAGACTGGTTCAACCACGTTTACTCCAGCAAATCTCGTCATTATCTCTTCATCAACAACAAGTGCGGATATATCTCTCAAGATCAACCACTTCTCCGAGTTTTAAGGCCCTCATTGTTATTTAGTTTATTTCTTGAGGTATAAAAGGGGGATATGCACTGTAAATTCACACACACGTACTACACCAGCCTAAGCTCCCTTTTCATATGCTCTTAGCTTTGTAATCATCGCAATTCTTAGTAAACTTTCGGTGAAGGTAGGAGCCACATCCTCCGGGGTTTTCAGGCCTGCCAACAAGCTTTCCCTAGTCAACAAACCACTTGTGCCTATTTCTATCTAATACGATGATCATTGTACCTAGATTCATATCACTTTAGTCACTTTTCCCTTCTTATAAATCTAATTGTTGAAATTTGACCAAAACATTTATAATGGGAAACTAGTTGAAAATGAAAGTGACAAAATATTGCTAACAAAATCCAAGATATAATAATTTTATTGATATTTTTAATTAAAGTATGGTGGGTCAACTGTCGATATACCCAATAAAATATCGTCAACTCATTTTTTTTATCAAGATTTTGTGACATTAATTTGTGTCCCTAACATTACTTATACTCCCTCTGTCCCACATTAGCTTACCCATTTACTGTTGAGAACGAAAAATAAGGAGTGAATATATATAATGTTATTAAAGTATGCGTTGTGAGTGGGTAGGAGGGAGAAAGTGTGGTAGAGAATAGTAAGTGGATAGTTGTTGTGAGTATGACAAGTGGGTCCCATGAATAAAGAAGTATTAAAAAGTTTCCTTTTAGGAAAGTGAGATTTTAAAGTGAGACGTCAAAAATAGCAAAATGGATAAGGTTTTATGGGACGGAGGGAGTATTCATTATCACTTATCAAGAGGCTGTCACAATTCGGGTATACGGGACGGGATGGGACAAAATTATGTTGTCTCACGACGAAAATAGGACGAGACGGGACTAAAATACTCCGTCCTATCCCGTCCCATTTGAGGGACGAGAGATCCCGCGGGACAACGTGAAACCTGTTGACTAGGAGAAATTAGGCGTTGACTAGGCGCCAAGGCCACGACCACAGCCGACCAAAGCCAAGGCCACGAATAGTGTGATTCAGAGAACAATTCCGATCCTCAGTTCTCTGTCCGGTGATCTGTACATAAAAGGTGCACAGTGTGATTTTGGACTTACATTTATATGTTAATTCTAGAATTCTTATTACCATGTTCTGTCTACAAGGAATTCTAGTACTAGTATGTTTTGGTTCTTTATTTTTGCTACTCTACTTGAATGCACTTAGAATAGGTACATTAGCAAGCGTACACGGGACGGGACGGGATGGATGGGACCGCACTAAGTTAACCCGCGATCGAAAGCGGGACGAAACGGGACGGGACCAAAATATTCCGTCCCATCCTGTCTCATTTGTATGGCGGGATGGGACGTTCCGACGGGACTGTCCCAATTGACGGCTCTACTTATCACTATCAGGGATCAACCTGTTAACCTAAAAAAAAATAAAGGATCAAATCGTTAACAGCTCATAACTTGGGGAAGTATATTGTAAATGCCATCGATCTTTTGCTTCTTCCTGATGACTTGGTTTCAAAGGTGTTAAAGAAAAGTCATTTCCGTTTACCCAATTCTTCATTTATCTTCCCCTTTTCAAAACCCCCGATTTTCCTTGGCTAGATTCCGGACATTGCCCTAACCCTAGCTCAGATCGATCGCGATTTCGAAGAACAGTCACAGGCTTTAGTTCAATCAAAAGACGACGAGATCCGAAGTACGGTTCATTCATAACACAAGGAGGGGGGAATCGCACGAGAGGTATTTCTACATTTCATCGGCAAAATTCCTTTCGTATTTTGTATTTTGTTCTTGATTTATTCATTATTTATCATTGCGAGCTCGTGATTTTGTATTCGCCTTCAATTGATGATGTCGTTTTCATGCATCCGCTCATTAATTTGCTTTGGAAATTTCATCTTGCGCGTTAATGGACGTTTTTGTACTTCAGCAATCCTTGGTGAAAAGGTCTTTGGTATTAATCTTCAGTATTATTCATAAAATGAGATTAAAAGTCATATTTGAAATTTGGAGGATATGAAATGCTAATTTGATCAAATGTGTTGATTGCAAAGTAATATTACAAATTGTGCAGATGAAAGGGTCAAATTAAGACACTTCCTATTTGATGCCTGAAAATGTCTTCACAGAATCACACAAGTTTGATTAGGGTATAGGTATTTCTTGTTCCGAAAAAATGTGCTTGTTTGGTATGCTGTAATAGTCATTCCATTCCCCTCCTTGCCATTTTGTACAAATTCATTCAATGACTGACGAATAACATGGAAAGGAATAATGATTGATGTCTACCAAAGTAGTGCTATGCCATGAAAATCTATATAGTACCTGCACCCGTTAATTGAGACGGTGAGTGAATCCAAATTGCTTTTAGTATCTGCAATTTATTTAACAATGTTTAGATTAATCGTCTGGAAAATTTTCTGCTGAGTATCTGTCATCGATTTTCGTAAGAGAACACACTTTTGGTATTTCTTTTCAATATTAGGGCCAAACTAAGATTCTCATTTTTTTCCATAGACAACTATGAATCTATGAAATGCCTTGTCGCCATTTAGTAGTATGATATTATCAGTCTCCTATTGTCAACATGTCTTTCTTCCCCTCTCGTCTCTCTCTTGTGCTCTCCTTTCCCTTAACCATTTCATAAAGTTGTAATTGTGTTATAGGTATTGTGTATGTTTTCAAGTTGAGCTGAAATCTAATTCAGTTGTTTGAATAGAGCCAGTGGCAGCATCTCATTTAGTTTACATGCAGTTTGACTCCCGGCTTGAATAGTACTCGTCAATGACATGTATTTATATTATTATTTTGAAGCTGAGAGCTCTTAGAAGTAAAGATGGTGAAGTTGACGATGATTGCTCGGGTTACTGATGGCCTTCCTCTAGCTGAGGGCCTGGATGATGGCCGTGATATACAGGATGCAGAGCTCTACAAACAGCAGGTCAAGGCTTTGTTTAAGAACTTATCAAGAGGCCATAATGATGCCTCAAGGATGTCTGTAGAAACTGGTCCTTATATTTTTCAGTATCCTTCTTCTATAGAATATTGAAATGCTACCTCCTCACTTCAAATTTTGTTGTTTATGCTTAAACAGATAAATTAGGGTTCACTCAAGTGTTTTTACGGCATTTATACGCAGGCCACTGTAGGTCTCTTGTGCATTATTCTTTTGTAACAAATTGGAGGGAAGCTGCTGCAAACATCTTAACGACTGTTAATCCCTCTATAAATGCTTTAAAATAGCTAGAGTCTATGTAAGTTGTCCCTCCGACTAAGATTCCATTCGACTGTAGCTGTTTGTGATAATGCTATTACTCCAACCAACATCTTATGATGTTTAAGTATGTGTATGTGTGTGTGTTACCCCCTTAGATGTGAAAACTTCTAGCAGTGACATGAATGTGAGAAGGTTTAGGAACTTGTACTGTTCTCAGTTCCGATCTTTGCTTAGATGAGATAGTATGGGCAGAGTATTCTCACAGTTAAATTTATTTCTTTTAATTGTGATGTCTTAGGCTCTTTAAAGTCTAATAAATACGGTACATGATTACAAGCTGTGAGCTCAATCATCTGAAGGGAAAATAATAGTAATGTTGCCGATTCATATTGTTTTTGATAAGCTTTATTATCCCGGTGTTGGTAAGTGCTATCTGTACCTATGCAAATATGCAGTCTTTGGCAATTACTTTTCTATTGTGTTTGAAAAGTAAATGTTTGCGGAGTAGTGTTTCTTTAACCTGGATTCTCAGCTATATTATTGAAGGGCGAGTATGTTACTTGACAATGTGCGATCGTGCATATCCGAAGAAACTTGCCTTTCAGTACCTGGAAGATCTTAAGAATGAATTTGAGCGTGTAAATGGGAGTCAAATTGAAACTGCCGCTAGACCTTATGCTTTCATAAAGTTTGGTAAGCCTCCTTTTATTTTGTTTATGAGTGCAGACACGTTCTTATTGTGCATCTAATGACTTTCTTCTGTCTGATGCTTAATAGATGCATTTATACAGAAAACGAAGAAACTGTACCAGGACACAAGAACACAGCGGAATATTTCAAAGTTGAATGATGAACTTTACGAAGTTCACCAAATAATGACTCGCAATGTACAGGAAGTTCTTGGGGTTGGTGAAAAGTTGGACCGTAAGTTATTCTTTTCTTGCAGACTGAACTCAGATGCTATAATCCAATCTGTTTGGAATTTCCTAATAATTTAAGCTATTTTTGAGCTGGTAAAACTAATAAAATTTATGTAGCTAATTGCGAATGAGTTTATCTTTGCAAAATAGTCTAAATGATTTCACTGGATGCGACTATCAACCTTATAAAAGTTTCCTTTTTAGGCTACTTGGTGAGGGAGGGAACATTTTACCTACGCTATTAAAAAGTTCCCCGCTTTGCCTTGACCTTGCTTTTACATCTAAAGCATGGTCTTTGTCAGGAATATTTCACTATGCTCTTTGATAAACTTCAAGGGCTGACTTGGTGACACACTGTGAAACATAGGTGGAAAAAACAATTCTGAACTTGCAACATAAAGTATGCAGCATTGTTTAGATTCAACTTCTCCATATGCTGTAAAGACTATATCATGCGAGCACAATAATAAGTAGCATTTTGAATTTGTCATTTTGAGAGTACACATGCATGTGTCTTGAGTTTCTGAATTTGTAGTCTGCATGATTATGTAATATGTCTTCATCTGTTATTGGTATGATATTCTGGACTCTTACATAGTAGCGACTTAATCCCATTTATTATTCCTGCCAAGCAAATCTTATACTCCATTATGCATCATTTTTCATGTTTTAATTCCCGGCTGAGTTTGTTGGATTATAAACTCCTGCAGAGGTCAGTCAGATGTCAAGCCGATTAACATCAGAATCTCGCATATACGCTGATAAGGCAAGAGATTTGAATCGGCAGGTTAGTAATTCAAGAGTTTAAGTTGGTTCATGTACTTTAGAGAAATGTTTCATATGCTCGTCTTATCTTGTTTATTAGCAACTGTTCAGATGATGGTGTTGGATGGTTTTGCATTTAGTATAGCAGGACAACTAATAATTTCTCAAACCCCATCTCAACCAATAGATTTTGACTATTGTTTGCACTTTATCCAAGTTCATGGAATCACATTGGAGATCTTGAGCCATTGACAAGGGAGGATACATCTTATACTTTTAACTTTGCACTACTGTTTAGTGAATATCTGGAGTGACCTTAAATCTTCCCTTGTGATGATGTTCTAAATTTACATTTGCAATCATGATGGCATATGTTGAGATGATTAAGAAAAATTTATGAATATATGCTACTAATCATGCTTAAAAGACAACTTTCTTAAATTTCTCTCAAAGTCAAAAATGAAGACTCGTTTAGGGGGGTGTAAAACTTTTAACTTTTCTAAATCTTGAATCATAAAAATATATTTTTGTACACACTCATCGCGTGTTCTACAATACTTGTATGTGTTGTGTATTATTTGTTTTGGTATTCTTATCATGAAGATATTGATTTGTGCCTGCATTATATGAAGTTTTATCCCTAATCTCTCACAATTTGTTTTCCTATCTCTATTTGTGCAGGCTTTGATTCGGAAGTGGGCCCCTGTTGCAATTGTAATTGGAGTTGTCTTCTTACTCTTCTGGGTCAAAAACAAGATTTGGTGATGGTGTCTTCCCTTTTGCAGCCCATTGATCCAGCTTGAGGAGTATTAAGTTAATTGTTCAGCCACCAAAAGTTTACCATTGGATGCATCAACCACATGAGCATTTGAACTGGAAACTTCCGAAATGGAAGTGCTTCTACACAATTATTGAATATCTGAAGATTTTTCCAAATCAAACTGTGGGGATTTTCGAAAGAAAGACTCTTTACATTTAGACAAGTTTACTGCACCCAAAAAGTATTTACAAATTTGAGAATGCCCATTTCCTTGTGGGTACTTATATAGGATATGTTCCTATGAATATAATTTTATTCAATTTTATTTTTAATTCTATTATGTTACTGACACAATCTAAGGCAGTTTCTGCTGAATTATCTAAGTAAGGTCTGTTGACAGTTTATGTTCTTGACTATGGTGCCTCACCCTCCATCCAAGAAGACACAGAGTTGCTGATGCCAAGGTATTGTATTTTCAAGGTTTTTTTTTTTTTTCCAGCTAAAGGTTATGCTTAATTTGGCTTCTGTTGGGTTTCTATTAATGTGCCTGAAAGTGGTGAGTACTTGCACTGTTTCTTTATTTGAAACATTGGAAATGGAAAGGCATAAGCTGTTTGAAAGTGGATTATTGCAATTTGCAGCTAGTAGACGATACTCCCTCCATTCCAGAATGAAGATCAAGAGCAAACTTGAAAAAAAATTGGACATTTGTTTTGGGACGGAGGGAATATATTGCTATGCTGGTGGTTTCGGTACCCTGTCAGCTAGTCTTCATTATTTAATTTTAAGGTTGTGCTCTTTG
Source organism: Adenophora triphylla var. japonica (assembly GCA_022495995.1). NCBI lineage: Eukaryota > Viridiplantae > Streptophyta > Magnoliopsida > Asterales > Campanulaceae > Adenophora > Adenophora triphylla. The sequence continues at coordinate 242,973 of JAFEMH010003636.1, read as the reverse complement.
CTAAGAATGGCTTCTTGTACTCCCTCTGTCCTCACTGTTATGGCCCACCGTATGACAAATAGCTCTTAATTGCGTGTGGCATATCTTAATATTGAATGATTAGTATTTAGAATAACACTAATGCTTGGGTATGAAAAATGTTGGCACAGCATTTTTCATTTTGGTACCATATTCCCTATAGCGACCAAAAACTACACATAAATAGCACAATGATTAGAGCTTTAACTGCTTTAGATCTATTTCATAACCAGTTTCTTGCTCCCTTTTTTTTCTCTCCCTTTACTGATGTCATGCCTGTCTATTTCTTGTTTCTTCCGTATATGCACTTTGTGGAATTTGGACAATGTTAAGCTCCTTGCAACATGATTTACAGATAGGTTGGCTTTAGGTGTGTCTGTTCCTCCTTGTAAGGGGTAAACAAGATGGACGAGTTATGTCCTCCAAACCCAAATGAATTTGACAGTGCCACTTTGATGTCCAGACGTTCCTTCTTCGCACCCACAAGCACATTCCGGTCCTGTTTTGATTGGACTTTATTGCATTAGATTTCCCCAAGCACATTCTGGTCCTGTTTTGAATCAACTTTATTGCATTAGATTTATAACAATACAAAACATTCCGCAGCATATAGATGGAGAGGAATTCAGGGGCAAACAAAATGTATACCACGCCTTTCTCAGGATTTTCAAGATTGATGTTTGGATGTACCCACCCAGATTGTATGGCCTACCGCCTATTGTCGAAAGGAAGGTACAAGCAAGAAAAGCATCAGAAACTTAAGATAGACAACCAGGAAGATGTCAGAAATGGAAATCTTGTAAACCTTAATGGTTGCAACAGCTTCAACAGCAGCAGCAGCCCTTAACAGATGACCTATCGTTGACTTTGTAGAGTTCATTCTCATCTGCAAGATTCAGAAACACATTGGAGAAATAATTATCATTAAGCTGTCCCTACGAGCAACTTGTTATGCAGTTGAGCAAGATCAGAATTACATGTCAATATAGACATGTATATGAGCTGCTTATCACGACGCTAAGTCATATGACACGCGTCAGACATGAACTTCCGCCTAAATACTCCATATAGATGTCCTCACCTTTCCCCTTGCGCGTTTAACAAAAGAGAATAGTTGACCCAAAAAACTTGCAAACATGCTAAGGTGCATTCAATTCATAAAAATGTTTTAGAGTTTTTCTGAATTCTTATGACCTGAATGCACCTTAGCATGTTCTAGTTCTAAACCCCTCAACCTTAAACGGGTCGTCTGCTCCAGCCCTGAGATACAAGTTTCAACGAGCCATGAACAGAGAGGAGAGGCAACGGAGGAAGCCTCCATATATTCACAATTACGAATTTGATGAAACTAATGGGTTTAAAGTCCCTTAGTCTTTTGATTAAACAAAGGGTCCGCTCCTGAGTTTTAGCAGGAGAGAAAGGAAAGAAAAGAAAAGAAAGAGGAGAGGAGAGGAGAGGAGAGGAGAGAAGAGAAAAGAAGAGAAGCGAATTTCCCTTTAGTGCTCCCGAGTTTAGGATTGAAAGTCAAGAATTTTTTTTTTTTAAATTATAGTTGTACCCTTAATGAAACAAGGAGAGAATTATATTTGAGGGATTAAGTAGGTATTTTAAAAATATTTGTTAATGAAATTTTCACTTCCTTTTCCTTCCACTTCTTTCCACTTTTGAGAGGAAATGAAAGGAAGGAAAATGTTAAAAAATTTCCCTCCCTTTCCTCCCATTTCCCTCCTAACAAAACTAGGGAGCACACCCTTTCTTTCCTCTTCCTTCCCTTTCTCCCCTATTTTAAATTCGGGATCACACCCAAAGGAAACTGTCATTCCATTCCACACGATGTTAAAACAGTTGGTACAACTTTGGCAAGTACTACTCTTATTGGCAGTCAGGAATTTGATGGGGGAGAGGAGGGGAGGGGAGGGCAAGACATTTTAAGCAAAAGAATGATGAATAGGGATCAGGGGTTATTGGTCTCGAAATATATATTTTTTTGCCTGTTTTTTTTTTTTTATATAGAATACAACTAACGTTTGCATAAATATAGTTAAGTGTTCGTTTTAGTTTTAATGGTGACAATAATATAGTCATTGGTATTTCGTACGATTCAACACATTTACAATATAATTACACAAATCAAAATATTTAACTTATGCTCCCTCCGTTCTATTCGAATTAGGATTTTCTCTTCTGACACGGGATTAAGAAATACTAATATAATTTTAAAAAAAATGAGTGGAGAAGGTATTGTGAGTATGAAAAATAAAATAGGAGAGAGAATGAGTGAGGGGAATAGTAAGGGAATTGTTGTCGTGAGTATAACAAGTGAATCTAATTAAATATAAAAATGATACTACTATAAACTTGCCATTTTGGAACGTCATAAGTCGAGTGGAACGCTCAAAATGACAAATTATCCTAAGTCGAGTGGGACGGGGGAGTATAATTGTTCAACATTTAACATTTACAAGTCACACCTACCAAAAGAAAATTTTAAATGCTAAATATAAAACATTTTACTTCAACATATACTTACTTCTTCGTTCATTAAAAAAAGTTACACTCTTTACCACTTAACACTTAATTCCCGTGTCCTAAAAGTGTATTTTTTTTGTGGGGCGGATGAAGTGTACAGTAAAATTATATCAAGACCGGTGAAAATTTATTAATTTATAGTTATTAATTTATCAATAAATTAATAATTATTAATTTAAAGAGTTTTTAGTTATTTCGATTAATTTCATATTTTCGTATAAACTAAATTCATTATATTTACATAATAAATTGAAAAACATTGAAAGTTGACGATGAGGATAAAACTGACGATGCCTTTGGAACATGTTACACGAAAGAAAGGAAGGAGTTTTGGCGTCTAAAACTCTTCAAAATTTTATGATACAATTGAAAAACACAACAACGTAACTATTAAATGCAATAAGAAAAATTAGAGGTGAACTCCAACTTAATTAACAACTAGAGTCATATTTTCACAAAAATGTAATAATTAGTTTTTCAATTTCTAATAATTATTAATTTATAATTTTTGTGGGAACTAAAATTATAAAGTGGTTTTCTGGAAAATTATTATCTTATTATTTTATTAATTATCGTAATTCTTTTAAATAACCCATGGGATCAAACAAATTTATTATTTTATAAAATTTATTAATTTATTTAGTATTAATTTAAAGTATTGATTTAAAGAATTATGTTTTCGTATTGTTTTGGGAAAAAAAAAAGTCAATTAATCATATACAAATCATGAAAAAAAAAAGTCAATTAATTCTTTTAAAAAAAAGTATTGATTTAAATAATTATGTTTTCGTATTATTTTATAAAATTTATTAATTTATTTAGTATTAATTTTCGTATTGTTTTGGGAAAAAAAAAGTCAATTAAAAAAAAAAGAATTATGCTGGCTCCGCCTTTGCTTATTGGGCCGCTACATGTCCATGGGCCATGGCCAGCAGCTTATGGACCATACGTCTAGGGCCTTATCGTCCAAATCTCCTAATTTCAAACGCTTTTTGACCGTTTGTCATATTATTCAAAATCTTTGCTAAATAGGAATCCCTAGATTCGTCTCAGCATTATAGAACTGTGGGAGGAATTGCAATCGATAGATTCTTTCGAGTGAGATTGTGCAGAAGGATCAACAATGTCGCACCAAGAGTACGCATCAATTGACAAACCAGTAGACAGCGACACCGACTCATGCCGTACCGATGATTCGGAACATGAAGACCCAAGCTTTGATATTTTGGAGGAGACCCGCTCTAGATTCTCCAATCTCTCCGTCAAGAAGAATTCTGCCTCACGATCTCGGTTAGTTTCTATATTTATGCAATTATTGCTAACTATTATCAGTTAATTAATCATATACAAATCATGGAATCTGTCCGTGGATGTTTTGCAGTATTGCCAAGAAAATGGTTGAAAGTATGGATAAGGAGGAGGAGGAAGCAGAGGCGATTGCTGAAGAAGTAATTGTGCCTGAGCTTGATGAAAAAGACATGAAAAGTTTTGAGGTTGTTCAAAAGATAATCGAAGGTTAGTCAGAAATTAATCGATAGTGGGAGCCTATGAAGTGTTTGTCTTGTTTCCTGAATGGGGTTTTACTTGGTGGGCAGTTGGGCAGGTGGAGAAGCTGAAAGTGGATCAATGTAAGGTTTATTTGAGGAAACATGGATTGAGATTAACAGGCAACAAAGATATCCTCCTCCAGCGAATCAGGGAGCATCTTAGGTAATCATTGGGTTTTATGGATATGATTGTTCTTTTGAAATTTTTTTGATACTATTTTGGGTGCTAAATTACTATTTTCTGTTGGTTTCATTCAGTATTATGAATGGTGAGGGAGAAATGAAGTACCCTGCTTCGAGTTTTGTTATGAACTGTAAGGGTAAGTTCTACTGTTCAAAATTTGGAAGAAGGATTTGTTAGTAGCTCTTGTAGATATAGGGTCTTAAAATTTGTTGTCTGAAGTATAGTCATGCAAGTTTGTGATTGTGATTGTGATTGTGAATTCGTGTGTATGTCTTTGTAGTTAGTAGCAGTGCTAGAGTTTATAGCTGATGTAAGGATTTATCATCTACTATCTCACGCCTTACATGACTAGTCAAACAATGACATTGTTGAATAATCTCTGAGTCCTTGGAACTGCTTAAGATGTTTGGTCTTGAGTTATGCGTATATTGAAACATAATTGAATTATTTGCAGGTGATGCATGCACTGGAGATGTTGTAATGTTTGAACAAAATGTATATGAAATGTAAGCCTCTTTGATAGTTCAAGCTTTTAATTGCCTAGGACTTGGAAAGATCTGTGCTTTAAGCTTCACTTTGCTATGGTTTATCAGGTTCAACATTGCATCAAGGAGTGCCAGTGGGCCTCCATGTGGCACAAGACTTGCAGTAGGCCGCATTGTGAAAGAAAGCTATGGTGCTGCTAAGCAACAACATACATTTACGGTGAGAGCCAAAAAGTGATTTTATTGTGGTTTCAGGCGTTCATAGACAATGCATAGGCATCCCCAAAAATTGGCAATGGTAGTTTATATACTCTCTCAGTTTGAAAAAAAAAAGTCGAGTTGTACAATGTCACGGTAACTTGCTTGTGTACCTTACTGAAATTGCACTAAAATTATTCCCTCTTTTAAAAATGTGACTCTTCTGTTCGCGTGGAGGGAGTAGTAATGTTGAGAGAAATTTTAACTGAAATAGTTATGCTGTAGAATTCATTAGTACGAACCTTATCAATGTTTCAGAGGATCTCTTTCCATAGTCAAAGAATTTCTTGTATGTCATCAGGCTCATCACACAAAATTTATCCAGTAGTGCGGTAACACCATCTTGGTTATTGCACCCCATACCAACCCACCCAAATGTTAATTGGGTTTGTTTCCTTCCAGATTGAAGTGTTATGGAGCAAAGGAGAGAAACCGCTCCCTCCACTTCATCC
>JAFEMH010003636.1:0-232500 GCA_022495995.1 Adenophora triphylla var. japonica | reverse complement strand
TAAGCGGTAAAGTTTGACGGAAATCGCCACAAAAACAACGATAATTCCACCGAAAGGGCTATCATTATCACAAATATCTCGAAAGGCTGCGATCGACGGCCTCAGCCTTGATGGTGATGTTGCATAGGAACCTTATCCCATATTATTAATGTTGTCTCTCTAAAGAGTTGGGCATGAATTATTTGTTTCGTAAATGAACACAACGTATCTTACAACACATTCAACGGTAGACAAAGGTGGAATGTGTGGATTGCCGCCTTGACCAACCAACAGTAACGATGCAATTCCGGAGTGGTGCAACACGAGATCACGATATTGTCATGCGATCGAAAAACCCCTGCAATTGTGTTGTACAAAAATGTTTTGCCCGTTCCTGCACCCCCATTCAAGAAGAAGGTTTTCCCTTGATTTTCATTCACCGAACACATCACAACATCGAAGCAACAGTGTCGCTAACTTGACATTCAAGCAAGAGATATTTGCTTCCGCAGGAGTGCGATCATCATACTTAAAGTTTGTCTATGTTCCAATAATAACCTGTTGTTGCCGGTCATTTGGGTCCAATTTTGAAGTGGAAGAGGCATTGGTGGGAAATATACCAAGCTTTTTCCAGTTTCTTGCAATATTTCATTCAACAGATGCAGGCCATAATCTGTTATTTGACTATCATCCGGATATGGAATTTCATATTCTGTGCGCAATTTGTGAGGAAGAACATCACATATATTCATTGCAAACTTAGTCCACAACTCATGGGGATGTATCGGAGAGCATTGCGTTAGAATAAGCGCAAACAATCTCCTCAGTTGGTACCCAGTCTTCATAACTGAGGCTTCTTCCAAACATTGCTTCCATTCTTCATCATCTTCTAGAAGACCCCATGCAATGCAAGCACCTTTAAATGTATCATGCACAATACCATTGTATGTTCGTAAATTTTCCCAAGAGGTTAGCCCTTTAACAGTAATTAATAAGAGTCGGAGGTAAAATCTCTCACCACTGGAGGGGCTAGCAAAATATATTCTTCCAATTGCCTGGCTTAAATGACGTCTTCGTTTCCAAACATTTGCCTTCCACGTGTAATGCTTCGGCATTTGTTGATAAGTAAACTGTCGGGCCATTACATCAGAAGCACAACATCTAAAAAACCCATTAATTTTGTTACTTTTCCCTCAACTTGTTCAGCTCTCTCTTCTCACGAACATCTTGAATCATATGAAACATTATGCTCTCGAGGTAGATGGAGATCTAATCGAACAACATTAGGAAATTCTTCATGCAAGTTGTATCCAGAATAAGCGCCATGCAGCTTCTGGCGGACCAATATACCTCGCATCAAGATATTGTTTGATTTCATCACCTTTCCCTAAAACCATTGTTGTTCGATCATGACCTTTGTATATGTACTTGTGAATGTACTTCACACATCTAACTCCAGCACACACCTCCACATTATTATGGCAATCAAATAACTCTATGAGATAAGGGTTGTAAGGTACAACGTCTCTGTTATCTACCTCCTTCCCTCTTACTGTCAATATTACTCCATTATCGCGGCGACGATAGATTGGATAGCTGTCATTATCAATAGAAGTTGTTTCGGCCCACTGTTTTGGAAATTTTTTTTTGCACCTATTGTTCTCCATACATTGCGCACTTAGGTTTCTTGTGCCGCACGGACCATGTATCATACATCTCTTAACCGTGTCGAAAAGTGCAAGCCTGCTATCTCGATCGGGTAATTCGGCACATGCCACCCTATCAACTTGCTCAGGAGTTCTGATCTTATCTTCATCCGCGAGAAAAAACAGTGCATGCATATGGGGCAATCCTCTTTTCTAAAATTCAATTGTGAAAACATAAGCTTCTAATTTTCCAAACACCCTTTCATCTCTAACAATTTTCAACAAATGCCTTCTCTTTAATTCGAAAACTCGAGCAACCAAATCTGGCCTATCAGCTGCAGTTTGATTAGGAAGTAGAGCATCTCTAATTTCTGGCCATGCCGGGTTGGCTATCATAGTTAAGAAAATATTTGGATGCTTATATGCGCGTGTAATAGCCATGGAATCTTGAAAAATTTCTTAAATTTGCCTTGGTCCACCAGTGAAAGAAGATGGAAGGATGAATCTTCTACCAATTTGATCCGGACTTGCACTCTCTTCATCAAAAATTTCTTGGAGATCTTTATACCGATCAACACGAACAAATCCCTCTTCGTTTTCCCTTAGGAAAAAAAGACGGTTTTGCTCTGTTGCAGCCCAAACGTCCACCAAATATTCCTGAAATAGTTTTTTGCCTCTCAAAATGGTAGAATACTCTGTTGTTCATTCGAACAAAACGATAACTGTAGTAATCCATCATTGTGAGTCTATTTCTACTTCTATTACTCGAACCATTCCTATTCACATCCCAGAGAGTCATGGACGGTTCCCATCCTAGCTCGCCTAAAGGAAATAATAAGACGTAATGCAATGGGGCGTATGCTAGATAACTTTCACTTATCCGCATCAAGCCTTGATCTCTGCAGTGAAGACAATATCTCTTGTTCTCCTTCTCCCAGTACCATCACCAGGTAATATTACTGCAATCTTATCAACCGTAGGTGCATTATATCGCCGTTGATCTCTTCTTGGATCATAATGCAAATATGCTGACAAATTTTGATTAGACTGATATTGGCTTTGTTGTTCTAATATTGCACATGCTTGATGACAGATATGTGCAAAAGGATTGTATTGTAACAAACATTCTTAGATGCAGCCCATTAGTTCTCCATCGAACGTATCATTTCGATGTTGACGACATTCTAAGGCGGCCATCGGATCGTATATATAAAGTTGAGCGTACACAAGATTTGAATTTGGAGGTGGTAGTAATGACCCGAAACGATGTCGCAACTCACCATGTATAGTGAAGCTATAAGGGGCCCTGCCACGTTGTACACGATCATCTAGATCACATCCAAGACTGGTGAAAGCCATTTCAGCATTATACCGTCGAATATCCTGGAAAAATGACGTCGAACGATGGTCACAATCGTTATATAATTCCCTGAACAGGGTGGGTGGATCAAGAAGATTAGGAAGCCTAACTTGCCCATCCAAGCAGCATGTTCCAAATCTGGGCCTACTCAAAGAAGAGTTAACCAATTTTCGCCCGTCGGTGCAAGGCATGACAATGCGACATATGACATTCATTACGCGAGGAATGACGAACTTGATTGAAAATTTGTTGATTCTCTATGTCACATAGATGGAGCTCATCCTCTACGAAACTACCTATATTTTCATTTTCTTCGGTAGTGGAGGGGTCTTCTAATATAGTTGACCTATATTTTGAAAGGCGTGTTATATTTTTTAAGAGAAGTTTATTTGAATTAAACCGGAGCGATAGAAGAATTATGTTACATAGTAGAATAAGGAGCGCCTTGTTCACGCGAATGACGCCTCCTTTGTGTGATTGCTTGTCTCGAAGGACCCAAAGAAACGTTAGAAGAATTTTATTGGCTTCTTGCTTGTTCGGCTCGATATCTTGCCTGTCGCCTAGATTGTGCAATTTCACGCATACTACGATAATTTCTATTTCTAGATGTTGAGTTTTCTCCTAACTCCATATTCACTGACTGGTAGTGAATAGAAAAATAGACAAATACTACTAACTCTTGGAAATTTTGATTTTTAATAGATAAATATTATCAGCATACAATTTGAACGAGCAATGAAGAATACCTGTGGTGCAGCGGGTTCTTTTCCTTTCGTTGAAGGTTGTGCCATTGAGTAGAATTTGATAATGATTAAGCTGACAATAGAATGAAAAAAATTCTTAAATACACTATTTGAAGATTGAGGTAGAATAGTTTACTCGAGAGGATGGTAGTAATAATCAAATTATAAGAAGAATTCTCACAATCTATTGGATTGACTAATGGAAATGATAAACTCATGTTATACTTCAGAATTCATAACAGGATAAAAGAAAAGTTCATAAAAGGACTGTGCCAACTATTTAATGAAAAACTTACAAAGATTTTCTGATATACATTATGTTCCAACAAAGGTAAAGCAGGCAAAAGTTAATGTGCGATCATTTTCGTTTAGTTTTCTTATTTGAAAACATGACATATTCATTATGAAAACATTAAATTGTACTGTTTGTGCGAATGTGATGAGTGTGGACAGTGTGGGGTGGTTTGACGGAGGTTTCGTAACTGCCTGTGGGAGTGGGGAGAGATCGTGGGAGAAGGTGAGAGATCGTTGGAGAAGGGAGTGTTGACAGCCGTAGGATTAGATGAGTCAGGATTAATCCTAAAATCTGAATACTCATTCGGAAAAAAAAAATCTAAGTGGTTGATAACATTAGTATGTCCCTTGTGTTTTGAAGAAGTTCATTTTGACAAATTTAATTTGGTAATCTTCGTACTCATTTTGAAAAGAAGTAGCAAATTGATTTCTAAGAAATCAGAAATCGCCATTTGAGGAGCGTTAGATCAGTTTGTAACAATCAATCACATCCAGAGCAAAAATAAAAAATAAAAATTCAACTAACTACTAAAAACAAAAAAATTATCAAAATTTCCAACTATAACAACAACAAAGTCCTAGTTCCAAAATGATCTGGGTCAATTTAAATAAAAAATAAATTAAGAAAATGGTGTGGAGGAAGAAAATGGTGTGGAGGGGTTAAAAGAAGAAATAGGTGGAATTAGAAAAAAATGAAAAAGAGAAAAGAATCAATAAAAATTCTCAAAATGTGACATGTTCCATCTATTTAGCTAAGTAGATGGGAAAAGGGATAGTACGCAATCACGAACAAATCCAAACCATAATATTTAGAGATAACAAATAAACACCAATAGAACAGATCCAAACAAACATATTTACAGAAAGTAAATAAAACAAACATGAAATTTGTAGGGAGTACATAAAAAACCAACTAAATTAAATTGAACTAAACTAAACTAAACTAAACTAAACCAAACTAAACTAAAACTTCCTCCCTACAACTTGACTACTCATTCTCATTCTTCAAGATCCTCTTCTGAATCATCATTTTGGTCCTCCTCGAGTTCTTCTTCTGGATCCTCCTCGGGATCCTCCTCATTCTCATTCCCAACGACCTCAATAGGCTCGAGTCTGCCTAGGTCATTAGCATGGGCCTCCGCAGGGAACTCTAGCTCATGGATTCGACTCAAAGCCACACCTAATGCGGTTTGGGACTGATTATATCTTGATATAGCTTCTTGCAGTCGATCTTGCAATTCTTCCATTCCAGACCGTAATTCTGCGACTCTAGTCACGAGGAGGACTCTTTTGTGTTGTTCACGTAAGTAAGCGTACTCATGATCCTTAGCTTCTTTAGATTTCCTTATAAATTCATCACGTGTGATCTTATCAGGTAGCGGTGCTCGTTGGCCGGTACTTTTCCTTGCTGTTTGGATTGTCCTTGTCATGATGGGATCAAGTTTAGAATCAGGCCAATGATTTCACAAGAAACTGCAAACATACGCATATCCCAACTCGTGTTAAAAAATAGGAGATAGTTGCCACTGTATATTGTTGGGGAGGGGAGAGCGTCAAAGTGAATGCGGAAGAAAAATGATGCAGCCGTGGAAGTAACTGGTGTTTGATCGAGAGAGGGAGAAGAGATCGTGGGAGGGGAAGGAATTTAGGCCGTAGGATTAAAAGCTTAAGATTTAATCAGAGCCACCACTTATGTGAAGCTAAGAGGCGGTTAATATCATCCTCTATTGTATTATAGAAGCTTAAGATTTAATCATAGCCACCACTTATGTGAAGCTAAGAGGCGGTTAATATCGTCTTCTATTGTATTATAGATTTAATATAAAATAAATTCTAAATTAAATTAAATTGAACATATTGATAAAATGTTATATTCCTAATTTTAAATTATTTTTTCGATAAAAAAAATACGTCGGTACAAATTATATAATAGCCATAATTCAAAAAAATTGATGTACGAATATTATTTTAAAATGCTTCATTTTTTTAATGTGTTTCTTGATCATAAATCTCTCTCTATCTCTCTCTCTCTCACACACACACACACACAAAAACAAACAAACACATTTTCTTTCTCTATCCTCCCCAATTCCTGTATCCCGTCCAGCTTCTCCCTCACCAACATGGCTACCCCACCCCTCTCACACTCAGGCCACCTCCTCCCCTTCCCTCCCCTCCCCTCCCCATTCGATCAGAGTTACAACGTCCGTCCATCTTCTCCGTCCAATCGGCTTCCACCGAGAGATTGATTAAGAGGGTTGTTGGGTTTGATCGGCGACGAAGAAATCATCGGCTCTAATCAACGGAGGAAGGCAACCACCCATCAAAAATTCCCTCCGGAGCATCAATTTGGTATTTTGGGAAACGAAGCCCTGAGTCACCCGAATCCAATCCGTCCGCAATCCGCTGCAATTCGATCGCAATTCGCCCTAAATCCGCCCGGCTGCCAATGGGCGCGATCGTCTCTGCGCGGTGCCCCGGTAAAGACGATGGTGTTGAGCTGGTTGGTTATGTTGAGGTTAGGGTAGGGGTTGGCCGGAGGTGAGGCGATGTTGAATTTTTCGTGTAAGGGCTTGAACTGGATTTTTCCTAATTTCATTTTTACATTCATTATAGGTCGAAGGAGTATAAGCATCCAGATATTTGGTTATGGTATGCACTGAATTTTTCCTAATTTCATTTTTACATTCATTATAGGTCGAAGGAGTATAAGCATCCAGATATTTGGTTATGGTATATTGCCGTGGGAATTTCTTTCCCTTATCCATTCTATTTACCATTTTTACAGATATTTGAAGATGTGGGGTGGGAAGGAAACAGTAAATAGAGAAATTAAACAGAGAAGCAAAGCTACATAAACTTACAGTTTAAGAGAGAGAGATTGGCCGCCAGAGGCAAAACCTGAAAATCTTCAGGCGTCACAGTCAAAACGGGGAAAAACTTCTGGCGTGGACTTAAAATCGTGAAAATTAAGAGAAAAATAACAGGGGAGAAAAATCAACAGAGGCTGGAAGCATTAAATTTTACTGATTGTGCAAATGTGATGAGTGTGGATTGTGTGGGGTGATTTAACGGAAGTTTCGTAACTGCCCGTCAGAGTGGGGAGAGATCATGGGAGAAGGTGAGAGATCGTTGGAGAATGACTTGTTGACAGCCGTCGGATCAAATTTTCAAGATTCAATCTCAGTCACCACTTATACCCTGGCTAAGAGGCGGTTATGACCAACCTGTATTGTATTATAGATACTACAATATTTTAAAAAAAAAATAAAGGAATAACTTCTCAGATAATAAGACTGAATACAGTGGGGGGATGAAATGGGGATGAAATCCCATTTCATCCGGCTTAATCACTACATTGTCGGTATGAAACGGGCTTGGTCGAAAAAGCTAGATGAAATGTTTCATCTAGCTGAAACATTTTTTTTTTATCCAACACGTGTCAGCGTTTAATTGGTGAGAAAAAAAAATTTATCCCAAATCTTTGAGCTGAATTATTACCTAGTAAATTAAATTTTTTTTCACCAAAATTCATCATTTTTTTCCCTACAAATTGATATAAGTTTCATTTGATTTGGATACAAAAAAAAAACACTTAGTTTTCAATTTGAGCTGAATTATCACCTAGTAAATTAATTTTTTTTTTAATTTTTTTTCACCAAAATTCATCATTTTTTTTCCCTACAAATTGATATAAGTTTCATTTGATTTTGACACAAAAAAACACTTAATTTTCAATTTGAGCTGAATTATCACCTAGTAAATTAAGGGGTTATTACAAAAAACTCACTCAAAAAGATGGCATTTACAAAAAAAAACATGTAAGTTGTGATATTACAAAAAACAATTTACATATATGTGAATATTACAAAAAAATGCACACAACACACACCAGCCCACACAATCCTTTCCGTAAGAACTGCTTCTTCCAATCTCCACACAATCCTTTCTGCTCTGTATTATTTCCATTAACAATCTCTCCACCTCCATCTTCAACGATTTTATCTCTCTATTATATTTACTCGGAAAATATCTGCACGACAAAAAAATAAAATGACAACATTAATTAACAATAACAATTAAGTACGTGGTCTATTCTATTTCATTCATGAAATTACTATGTAATGGAATCGCGACGCTAGTCAATTTTCAAAGTTGTGTTATTTCCTACGTTAGAACATACAAAAAAAAGAAAGATTAAAAATAAATAAATTACGAACATGATTAAATAATTACTAAACAATCATTTAATCCATGAAATATTGTCCGCTCTTTCCCTTTCTAGTACGGGAGTTGAAAATGATGGAGGTTTTTGTAAATCACTAAATGATTTTAAAAGATGGAAATCACTAAATGATTGTGGTTGTTGTTGTTGGTAATGATTGGTTTTTGAGAATTTATGTGATGAATTGAGAAGAGTTTAATAGTGAAAATGATGGAGGTTTTCGGAATTTTGATGTTTATCAGTTGTTTATCATTTGTATCAGTTGTTTATCAGTTTTTATCAGTTGTTTATCATTTGTATCAGTTTTTTATCAGTTGTAATTGAGAAGAGTTTAATGGTGAAAATGATGGAGGTTTTCGGAATTTTGATGTTTATCAGTTGTTTATCATTTGTATCAGTTGTTTATCAGTTATTTTATCAGTTGTTTATCAGTTGTATCAGTTGTTTATCAGTTTTTATCAGTTGTTTATCATTTGTATCAGTTGTTTTTATCAGTTGTTTATCATTTGTATCAGTTGTTTATCATTTGTATCAGTTGTTTATCATTTGTATCAGTTGTTTATCAGTTTTTATCAGTTGTTTATCATTTCTATCAGTTGTTTATCATTTGTATCAGTTGTTTATCAGTTATTTTATCAGTTGTTTATCAGTTGTTTTTATCAGTTGTTTATCATTTGTATCAGTTGTTTATCAGTTGTTTTTATCAGTTGTTTATCATTTGTTGTTTATCATTTGTATCAGTTGTTTATCATTTATTTATCAGTTGTTTTTATCAGTTGTTTATCATTTGTATCAGTTGTTTATCATTTGTATCAGTTGTTTATCATTTGTATCAGTTGTTTATCATTTGTATCAGTTGTTTATCAGTTGTTTTTATCAGTTGTTTATCATTTCTATCAGTTGTTTATCATTTGTATCAGTTGTTTATCAGTTATTTTATCAGTTGTTTATCAGTTGTTTATCATTTGTATCAGTTGTTTATCAGTTGTTTTTATCAGTTGTTTATCATTTGTATCAGTTGTTTATCAGTTGTTTTTATCAGTTGTTTATCATTTGTATCAGTTGTTTATCATTTGTATAAGTTGTTTATCGCAGTTTTAGCATACCATTTTACTCCGTCCAACTTGGAAGGAAGTGGTATCAAGAGGCGATGATTTTTAGATTGTTGTTGCTATATGAGATGGATTGTTCTCACTAAATGATTTTTTTTAATTGTTCATGATCAATTATATTTGTGCAAAACTTAAAGTTTGAAAATGAATGACAAGATTGTTTTACATTTTATATTTATTTATTTTTAAGAAAATAGTGCTTTCAATTTACAAAAGTAGTTTTTTGTAATTTTTATAAAAGTTTTTTGTAATTTCCATCTTGTGTGTATTTTTTTGTAATTTTCATCTTTTAAAATGAGTTTTTTGTAAATGCCCCATATATTTATTTTTTAAATTTTTTTTTACCAAAATTCATCATTTTTTTCTCTACAAATTGATATAAATTTCATTTGATTTGGACAAAAAAAAAAAAAAAAAAAACTCATTTCTCAATTACCCTTCTTCATTTTAGCATTTATTTTTTTAAAAAAAAATCATTATTTTTTTTTACCTATAAATTGATGCAATATTTTTTTAATTAAGTGTGAAATATTTTTTTAATTATAAATAATAATAACAATTATTATTATTATTTTACTAATTATAAAAATAAAGAATATAAATAAAATAAAATAAAAGTAGTGAGATATAGAATGATGAGTTGGAGAAAGTTGAAATTTAATTTAAATTAGTCATTGGAGTGGGGGTAAATGAAATAAATAGATAAATATTAAGTGGATGAGAAAAAGTGTAAAAAGTGTTAGATGAAATGGGGAGTAGTAGTATTAAACCATTGCTGCCGGTAGTCTAAAGATGATGCTGACAGTAAAAGGAAACAAGAATTAGGGGAATTTCTATTCCCACTAACTTTTTTTCCTTTTGCACTACCTTTTTTTTTGTGCAGAAAGAAACGGATATAGGATATAGGAAAGTGTGCACATTACTCTGTTCGTGCCTCACAATCTCGGAAGACGCACGTGGAGTCCTTCCACATCCTTTAATTTTATAATTGACCTAACTGACTTGATTATTTTTCATCATTTTAATAATTGAATTTTTTATTACAATGGATAAGTACTCCCACTCTCACAAAAGATAGTTCCTTTTTTGTTTTAATTATATTTCTTTCTAAAAAAAATTATATTTTAAAAAAAATATATCCCAAAATAATAATTCTTTCAAATTATTTATCAAAGTGACTCATTATTTGAAATCCGCTACACGGTATAGTTAGTTTATAATTTTTTTCGTTTAAACTCGCTACACGGTATAGCGAGTTTAAATTTTGATATTATTAAAGAATTCTTTATCTTTTTAGGTATTCCAATATTTTCGTGTTAATTACATTTTATAATAAAACCATGACAAGTATCTCATTTTTTACATACTTTATTACTACTCTATGGGCTCGTTTGGTAGCCGAGTGGGATTAACCAGTATTAATAGTGAGGGGATTGTTAATTCTATGATTAATAATGAAGCTTCCTAATAATCCTGATTGAAAATATAAACTTTTGTTTGATAGAAATTACATAAAACAAGGCAATATTCTTTTAAATACTTTATCCACTAGTCTCATAAAAATATCATATTTAATTTGTCAACATTTTAAAACAATATTATGTTTTATTTATTTATATATGTCTTGCACAATAGTAAAATTATACTAGAATTATTTTTATTTTTTTAAATGCAATATTTATTTTATTACAAATTTAAAAAGAAAGTGCAATATTTATTTTTTAAAAAAAAATTGAGATTGAAACAACATTACATTTTTATTAAAATTAAAATTAAATAAATTTATGTAACTTGTAAAATTATAAAAATAGCAAAACATAATAGAGGAAGAAAAAAAAGATGAAACATTGAAATTTAAGACCTATTAATAAATATAGGAAAATTATTTGATTCAAACTTCAAAAACAAATCAATGTCAACTTTTTAAAATATCAAGATTGTTTACACTATTTTTTAAAAATTTGGTAGTGCAAATAGTAGCACCCAACAAGAATTAGGTATATGCGCTTTTTTAGCGTCAGGCTCAACAATGTGGGCCCATGTAATCCGACAACAGACAAATTTTGCCTAAACAGCTGCGCATTAAAGGCCCTTCCAGTTCCGTCCCACATATTATTGCAGTAGTCTGATTCAGTTTATCAAGAACTGTAAAGGTACAACTTTTCTATTGTTTCTTGTTTTTCTTGGTATGATTCTATGATTTTGATCGACTTTATATAATCAAAGTGTTAATCTTTCGGTCTCTGCTGGAATTTACTTAAAATTCTGAAGCAGAAATAGCTGCAATAAACCTATGATTATTGATTTTCTCTGTGTAGACATAGTCGAAGAAGACCTATAAAGTATCAAGAACCGTAAAGGTACAGTTAAACCTATGCAAGATTTTATTTAAAGATACTTTCTAGTTCTGGGTATCTTTGTTTGTGTGTCTTTGATTTTTTTAGTACTCCCTCTGTCCCGAAGATGAATGTCCAAAAAAATTCCAAATTTACTCTTGAATCAAGAACAAATTTGAAAATATTTTTGACATTTATTTTGGGAAAGAGGGAGTATGTTTCTTTGTGGGGGTTAAATCCACTTTTGCACTGACAAGTTTTTACAACTGCCCTAGCCCTAGATGCTTCAGAAACTTCAATTTTAATTTTAATAGGACTCTCTGTCCATTCCAATAATGATAGGGTGCCCATAAAGGTGCTGCATTCAGAAAGCATGTGTCCTGTTTTTGGAAATCGTTAGTGAAATGAACAAACAGGCCAGGAAAACTGAAAATGAAGTTATTCTGTTTGGGCCGGACGAGATTTTAAAGAATTTGAGTCTGTTTACAAATTTATGGAAACAAAAGTGGGTTTAGATATATTTGGGAAGCAAATACTGTATGTAATTTCCTTTGTGACGAATTAAATGTATATATTTGTTTTCCATTTATCTCAGATAGATTTCAATTTCATATATAAAACCTTTACAGGTCTTATGTAATGATTATTAAAACTCATCTTCTCTAATTTTTTAGAAGGCAGATCCCGAGGAGGACGGCCTTCAAGCGTCCAGATATCCGTAAGTGAACTACTATCTGAAATAGTTTTGAGTTTTTGGAATATTGGGTATGCGGAAGGAAAAGATACTTTTTTTCTTAATCATCTTTATATACTCCCTCCGTTCCATTTGAAGCTTCACCTTTTGCCAAAACGGGTGTCCCGTTAAAAGCTTCATCTTTCCTAAAATGGCAATGAATCTTTACTATTCCACCCACTAATTCTCTCTCCTACTTTACTTTTATACTCACAACACCAATCAACTTTACTATTCCCTCCACTCATTCTCTCTCCTATTTTACTTTTATACTCACAACACTTTCTTCACTTACCTTTTTTCTTAATTTGCGTGTCATCTTCAAAATGATGAAGGTTTAAATGGGACGGAGGGAGTATTTTTACTAATTTTTTCTGCTAGCATATATGTTAGAGATATTATCCCACATTGGGAATTGACAAACCTTGCTCTGGGCCACTCCCCTTGACACCAATTGGTTTTAAGATGGAACCTCAGACTTTAAGATGGTATCAGAGCAGGTTCTTTACACGTGCAGGCCCAAAGGCCCACGATGTTACTCCGCGCCACCCGATTGATAAGTCCACGTTGTAAGCTTTGGCAAAGCCCGCTACACGTGAGGGGGCGTGTTAGAGATATTATCCCACATTGGGAATTGACAAACCTTGCTCTGGGCCACTCCCCTTGACACCAATTGGTTTTAAGGTGGAACCTCAGACTTTAAGAAGTTGGAGAATATGGTGGAGCGACATGGATCAGACCGAGTGAAACGGATCTAGACCGATGGAGCGGACCGAGTTTGCAAGAAAATACTTGTTTCCTAATGTTAGCATTGTATTTTAGGAAGACTCCTTAATTAAGTAGGAAAGTAGAATATGTAGCTAGAATAAGAATCCTAGTCAAAGAAGAATTATTGTGTATACATAGGATTGTATCTCCTATTAGAATTAGGACTCTAAAATTAGTATAAATAGGTGTTTTGGACAATTGTGAAAGAGGAGAGTGAAATAATATAGAAATCATAATCTTACTCCTCTCCACATTTTAACAATATAGCACATTCTGTCAATGAAGTCTGCACTTATGCCTGTTTTCTGATAATTTTTCTGGTGATTTATTTCAATAGTTTTCTGAGAACCAAATATCTTAATGGTACTTTACAAGTTGAATGCGACTTTTTTTGTGATGATGGAGAGAATGATGCATTTGAATAGAATGTTGTTTACTTTGCTTTACTTGTGTTCGTCAGGAATCAATTGTTAGGAAGGGTAATTTTCGTGAATTGTATATTGCTCTCTGTCTCAAAACAAGTGTGCACTTGAATGGTATAAGGCGGGCACTAAGGGTAATCATGTACATTTGTTAATACTAAAATGGCTTAAAAGTCAGCTTTCTCATATAGAAATTTTAACATGGAAACTCACTTTGGGACAGGACACTGGCGGAGCCAAGGCTAGTGTTAAGGGGGCAATTGCCTCCCCCCCCCCTCCTTTTGTTTTTTTAATTTACCAACTTAGCACTGCATAACTTTAAAAATATTGTTTTTTAGCTTTAGAAATACTATTTTCCCCTTTAGGTTTTGGATTATACTAGTTCATGTTCAAAATATCTTGCCTCATTTTCTGGCTCCACCACTGGGACAGGGGTAGGAACTTCTACTCTATTAGGTTAGGCATATTCATTACTTGAAAAGTCCCTGATTCTAACCTATACAAACCAGACAACATGATTGCCAACATGGCGGATGAGCTGGTCAATGTGAATGAATTTGAACAACTGGCAAAACAAGCCCTTCCAAAGATGTATTATGACTACTATGCTGGAGGAGCTGAGGATCAGCACACGCTAAGAGAGAATGTGGCCGCGTTTCGTAAAGTCACGTAAGTTTTTTGTTTTTTTTTTGGAAACTTTATTCTTACTACAAAGAAAACTCCACTTAACATCACTTTTACTTCAACTCCAGTCTCCGGCCAAGAATTCTTGTGGATGTGAGCAGAATCAATATGTCGACTACCATATTGGGTTATAATACTTCAGCACCCATATTGATCGCTCCAACTGCTATGCATAAGTTGGCGCATGTGGAAGGTCTAAATCCTCTTACAAAGGGCTTTTAACTAAATAGTGTGTATGCTCACATTCCTCTTTGGATTGTATTTGTTCCAGGGGAGTTGGCAACTGCCAGAGCAGCAGCAGCGTGTGATGTCATAATGGTACTCCCTCTGTCCCAAAATTAAAAAAAAAATATATATATATATATATATATATATATCCCAAAATGAATCTCCAAAATTTGAAGAAGTTACTAAATCATCCATCATCAAACAACAAGTTCTTGTTCACACTTACACTAATGATGCAATATGGTGAGATCATTAAGGGTTGTACTTATGCTATCAAAAGTGCTTAAATCTCAACTTTCTTAAATCTCCCTCAAACTTAAAATTGGATATTCATTTTGGGATGGAAGGATTTATATTTTGAATAATGAAACGTGCTTCTTCCACTAGCCTCTTGAGAGCTAAGGTCCTTATTCTTTTTCTTCTCCTTTTCTTTTTTTTTTTGTTTATCTTTTGTGTGTGTTCTTCAATGTTAGGGGCTGTCCTACATGTCTTCCTGCACTGTGGAGGAGGTTGCTTCCAGTTGTGAAGCTATCCGCTTCTATCAGATATATGTATTTCCTTCTTATTCTTTTGTTATAATTTTCATTTTGTTTTATCATTCTCAATCATTGTGATATGCTATCCATCTATTGATAGGTTTACAAAAAACGTGATATTACAGCTCTGATGGTACAAAGAGCCGAGAGAAATGGGTTCAAGGCTATTATTCTTACCGCTGATACTCCAAAACTTGGCCGAAGAGAGGCAGACATAAAGAATAAGTGACGTTTTAAGTCTTTTTAATTCATACAATTAGGGCATTGTATGGTTTATACTTTATATTTGTAGCACAGCTCCTTTCATTTTTGTAATGTTCTAATGCTGTAATAACCCAAGCATCTTGTGATGCAATAATGATTGTGTGGTCGCTTGTGCAGAATGATACAGCCGCAGCTGAAGAATTTTGAAGGTCTCATGTCTACTGCAGTTACGACTGTGAGTGAAATTACTATGTTTGATGTTAATGTTTACTAGTGCTTAAGACAAAGCATGTAAATGGTCTTTCCCTGTGTAGAATGCCTTGATTGTGCATAGCGCTTTCAAATTTGAGCCTTGTGCATTCTTGGAGAACCAAAATGCCGCGTAAAACTAAAATCCCTGCATACGACATGTAGTTTTTTCATATTTCTATGCCATGGAGAGAGAGAGAGAGAGGAATCAAACGATTTTAGAGTAGCACCCAAATTCCAGATTAATTCCGTCCCTTAAGACTCAAACTTGCAACCACTTCAGGTGGTAATGTATTAAGTCTTATCCCCTACGTTTGTCTCGTAATTCATGAAAAGACACAAATGATACATTTGTAAAAAAATGGGTTTTCTTTTCTTAATAATTGATGACTTAATCTATTACTCCATACAATAGTAACACTTGGAGAGTGAAATCTACCATTAGAGGGGATTGAACCCCTGATCTTCCGTATAGAAAGGTATACCTGATGCTGCTATAGCTCTTTGGCTGTCTCAAATGATACACGCTAATGCACAATCTAGGTGCTTTCAGCACTAGTGTTAATTAGATTATGATGGCTATGAAAGCAAGTTCGGCAATGAGGGATATTATTCCAAAATAGACAAGTGGCTGAAAAGAGTATAGTTATGCTAATCACTTTTGACAAGGCTTAGTTTAGTTAAGTTGTTTGCAGCATAACGATTTTACATGTACTGATGTCCATGTCACTTTGAGAACTTCAATTTCTTTGTTACACATATACAAATTCATATACAGGATGGTGGTTCAAATCTCGAAGCTTTTGCAGCCGGGACCTTCGATGCTTCTCTTTCTTGGAAGGTACAAATCATCTCGTATCCTTGTAGGAGTAGTAGACTTTCAATGCCGAGATTTAGTACACTTGAAACAAAAGCTTCTTGCTTCGAACCATCAGCTGGGACACTTGAATCTTCTTTCAATTGACAATAGAACCGTTATAGTAATGATGTATTTTAGTTGGTAGATTTGTCTCAAAACAACAATATACGGTTAATGGAGGCAACTAAAGTATAAAACTTAACGATAGTTTTTTTTTTTTCTTTATTAGGTTAGTTGACATTTTATGGACTTTGCAGGACATTGAATGGTTAAAATCCATTACGAAGTTGCCAATTCTTATCAAGGGTGTACTCACTCAAGAGGACGGTAAGGACATCTCTTTCACATTTCTGTTAGTTTTCTCTAAAATATTCAATTTTATACTTCTTCCGTTTAATAACTTAAAACTTTTGAAAAATATCGCGCTTGTACCTTCATGAAATTGCACGGGCATTGTAGTTTTTTTCTAGAAATAAGACTTATTTTTTGGAACAAACTAAATAAGGGAAAGAGGGACTATGTTGGGGGTGAATGGAGCTTGTGATCAACAAGAGTACTGATTTATTGTTTGCTGCGCTTGGCAGCTATTAAAGCTATGGAAGTAGGAGTATCGGGGATCATCGTCTCAAATCACGGAGCCCGCCAGCTAGATTACAGTCCAGCCACTATTACAGCTCTTGAAGAGGTGATTCTTCATTGCTTATACTCCCTTTGTCCTAAAATGAATGTCCAAATTCAAGATATTTTTGTCCCAAAATGAATGTCTTTTTTGTACAAAACTGTCCCTAAATGCTTTTTTACCAAAAAATTTTGCTAACTATTTTATTATTGTAAAACTAAATGTTCGGAAAGTGGATAACAAGAAAATTTATGCATCTTTGTTATTAGATTATATAATAACACACATTTTCAGAGTGTACCTTAAAATGAAATTCGGACATTTATTTAGGGACGGAGGGAGTAGTTAGTTCTTTCACGAAACATGATATTGCCCAGGACATGAAATACTTTGATGAAAAAGGCAATACACAAAGCTCAGCTAGTAGAAAGGTGAAATCACCTCAAAGTAAAACTTGATGATGCTAAGCGAAATCCTGCAAGCATGAAAACAAGAATCTGAAAGCTAAACCACTTCGAACTCGTCACAAGACAGTTATATTTATATATTTATTACACGGTAGCTTTTCAGTCCAAAAAGGTCGTTGTATTTATTTGCTTATATCATTGGCTCGTTGCAGGTGGTTCTTGC
Source organism: Adenophora triphylla var. japonica (assembly GCA_022495995.1). Lineage (NCBI taxonomy): Eukaryota > Viridiplantae > Streptophyta > Magnoliopsida > Asterales > Campanulaceae > Adenophora > Adenophora triphylla. Next base: position 214,873 of record JAFEMH010003636.1, on the reverse strand, counting down.
TGTTGGAGGACGAATCCCGATTCTGTTTGATGGGGGAGTGAGGCGGGGTACAGATATATTCAAAGCTTTAGCACTTGGCGCACAAGCTGTTCTGGTAAAAGCACGATACCCTCAACTACCCCCTCAAATCTCCTTATATATGGACTCCCTCCGTCCCACCTCAATGAGGACTGCCAAAAAAGGCAAAGTTTTATACTACAACACCAATCCACTTACTATTCCTCCCACTCATTCTCTCTCCTACTTTACTTTTCATACTCACAACATCTCCTCCACTATTAAAACGTGTTAAATGTTCCCTTTTAATCTTGATAAACTACAGATTGGGCGGCCGGTGGTTATTGGGTTGGCAGCAAAAGGGGAGTACGGAGTACGAAAGGTGATTGAAATGTTGAAGAATGAGCTTGAGCTTACAATGGCACTCTCAGGCTGTTGCACCTTGAGAGATATTACAAGAAACCATGTCAGGACAGAGTATGATAGCCTGATGTGCAAGCTTTAATCTTTAACAGATAGCAACTTCAGTAGATTTCTTTTCTAGCCGGCACAATTTGTTGTCATTTATTGCATATTAATAATGATTTATTTTCTCATAATATTGATAAATATTTTACAATTTTTTACATCTGCGAGAAACAAATAAATCTATAGTATAAATGAGGGAGGGGTTTGCTACAGTTCTTTGAACAGCTCCTAGTGGCGAAATTCCCATTTTGCCCTCATACATTTGTCCCTTTTCCATTTTGCCCTTAAAAAAAATAATTTAAAAAAAAAAATTAAAAAATCACGTGGCCTTGGAGGTGTATAAATTGAAGCCAAAAAAAATTGTACAAAACATTTGTATGAAATCAGTAAAAATCAACATAAAACTGTTAAATGTTGACAGATAAGCCATGTTTGTGTGTGCCTGGAGAAAGATATGTTGTTGCAAGTTTGACTTATATTTCTATTTAAGTTCTAAACAATCTACAAAAATGATTAATAAAAATTGAGAAAAATAAATATTTAAAGCTTGATATTTTTAAGTTAATTTTTTTACTGAAATTAAAAAAAAAAACTAAGGAACAAATAAAACTTTCAATTTCCTACCATGAAAACGAATACAGCTAACTGCTCTTATTCACACCTTGCATCTCCATAGGGGAATTGGCAATGCTACCAACAGACCCCATTGTCTGTGAGCTCAACTGAGGGCTAGCTGCACAGTTACCATCTTGATTACCACCACTGTCAATGGCAGGATGATGTATTCCTATTCCCCCTGAACTTAATTGTGGGCTCATCGGGGTCCGCTGCTGACTCATTTGTTGAGGACTAGCTTGTTGCTGCTGCGAAATTCCCATAGAAGGCGACCCCACCTGCTGAGGTGGGGAAAGAGATGTCGTTTCTTGCTGCTGCTGCTGCTGGAACTGCTGTTGCCGCTGCACCTGTTGCTGTTGTAAATGCATTTGCTGTTGCTGTTGTTGATTCATGTTGTAGAGATTCATGTTCGACTTCAATTTAGGGGGACCCATGGGAGCCATTGCTGTTCTTTGCATCATCGGATTGATATTACTAGCTCGACTGAGAGGTGGGCCCAGCATAGAAGGACCGCTAGAGCCAGGTGGCATCTGTCTATTAGCTCCAGCTGTCATGCCACCAAGACCACCTGATTGTACTGAATTCAACATGTTTGTTCTACTCTGTGCCATCCTCAGCTTTTGAGTCATAAGAGCAGCTTGTGCTTGGTTTAATTGCCCAGAACGAAGCTGTTGACTTATAACATTACTAATATTTGATGCTTGGCTCAGATTCAGTGTGTTCTGGCCCACCATACCTGAGATGGGGCCCCCAATTGGTGCGGGAATTCCATTGTTTCCAAGGTTTCCCATACTTGCATTACCAAGCCCCATCATCATTTTCCTCTGCTGCTGTTGTTGCTGTAAAAGTTGAATAGGCGAAGGCTTGTTTAGCATTTGATTACCCATCTGCTGCTGCTGCTGCTGCTGCTGTATGTTTGAATTCTGCCCCATTAGCATAAGAGCTGATGATCTTTGGAACTGCTGTTGCATCAAGGAATGTTGTTGCTGCTGCTGCTGCTGATGATGATGATGATTTTGGAGAGATAATTGTTGTGCCTCATGTTGTTGTGGTGGCCTAGAAGGTGGCAATAACCCATGTGAGTTACCGGGGGGTAGCATCCTTGAGTTTGCCATATTTTGGGGTGGATTTATTAATGTATTATTATTAGTAAGACCGCTGTTAGATGGTTTTGCAACTTCATTTGATGGCCGACCCGAAAGGGTTTCAGGAATTGGCTGCATTTCACCTGGAGCTATTCCGGGATCATTAGGTTGACCACTCGAAGTGCGAACCATCTGAACTGGCTTTGGTTGGACATGATCACCTTCAAGATGATATCCTTCACGTAAAATCTGCACAGACGAGATTACATTTCTTCATATCTGATGAAAATTAAGTGTCGATTTTCAGTTTTGAATGAATTTAATTTACAGGGGTAGGCGTACCCGTGAGCAGAGTTGTGCTGCAAGTAAGTCCGCATTATGCTGTCACAGTAAAAGTTAGAACTTGCTCAAGAAAAAAATCCATTTCACATGAGTCCATGTACCATAAGCAAATCCAAATTTTATTAATAAATTTTTGGCAGATGGGCTTCTATGCATATATGTATAACAGAGAGAGAGAGAGAGAGAGAGAGAACTTACAGTATTTGGCAGTGTTGGAAGAGAGTCCTCTACTGACAGGTAATCGCCATCTTCTTCTACTTCTCCATAAAGCATTGCTACTGTGCCATCATTTGCCTTCTCTGACATAATCAATCTAGTCCGAGACTTAGGAATAAGTGAAACCCCATTTCCTGAAGTATGTGCAGAAGGTAAGAAAAGCAAGGAACAGCTAAGATATTTCCAAACCTTAAATATATAAATAAATATTCCATGTCGAACAAACCTTGGACCACCCGTTCGGTCTGCACAAAATTCAAAACCCTCATTTTATGAACGTTAATGCTTCCACCCACAAGCGACTTGGACAACGGCATAGTACATGCTTCGTCTTCGAGATTCTCATTATTGGAATCATTGGAGAGATGATGCTTCAGATGTTGATCAGGAAATCCTTTAGGTTTTCTTAACTCATCTGTCTTTTTCTTCTTGATATTTAGTTGGAACCTGTAACAAAAATAATTAATTCATCATTCGAGGCATCCATCAAACCCATGTTTAGAAAGAAAAACATACTCCCTCTGTCCCAAAATAATCTTCCTATTTTTTTCTTATTATACGAAGGTAATTTGAGCAATAATTTTATGTTAATTTAATTATTAATGAACATCTAAAAATTGTTATTGATAGTATTTATAATGGTTTATAATAACAAGTTTCAAATTTTCATTAGGATAATCAAATTAACCTAAAATTATTGATCAAAGTACCTTTTTTGTATTAACAACAAAAAAGTGGGAAGATCATTTCGGGACAGAAGGAGTATAAACAAATCACAGTAATACACTATGCAGATACAATGTCAAACATAGGAAAGTGCTTATATTACCCGTTAAATTGGAGCCAAGAAGAAATGCACGAAATTTTAGCAATATGAAAGAAAGGATTTATTAATTTAATACCTCGAAGTCAAAGCATCTATCTTTAAGAACCTGTCGAGTATGCCTTGATCAGCCATAGGAGGCGTCCCAATAGCAGGACTGCTAGCATTCATTGGAACACCCATATTACTAACACTGACAGGAGATCCAACACCATTAATTCCAGCCGTCTTAGGGAGAGAGTTCGACCTCCGTTTCGCCATTTGTGCTTGATGTTGCCGCTGCATTGAATCATTACCACTCGAAGTCAATGATGTTGCAGCACCAACTGTAGGAAATGAAGTTACAGCTGATTTCTCCTTTTGGGATGACCCAAGAGCAGCTGTGATTCCAAATTGTGCTCCTCCCATCGAACCACTAGAAAATTCTCCGGATTTCGATGACAGTGGAGATTGAGGTAATCCCCCAGAAGATACACGTGGACTTTGGGCTGATTTCCTTTTTTGTAATTGCTCCTCCTTTCTAGGATTATTGTCAAGCGGCTGTAGATTATTCCAGGAAGTCTGAGGAAAACCAGATCGCGAAAATTGCTGTGGTGGCATTTCGTTTTTATTTCGATAGAGTTCTGGCTTGTCCAGTCTCTCCGTCTCCAGTGGCTCTTGTTTCATATTATATCTCATCCCTTGCTGGGCCATTGAAAATGATGTTGCCCCACCTTCCTGATTATAACCCCCTTCAAACATTTGTTGGGTATACTTCTGCATGCCCATATTACCATACTGCATCCCCCTAGCAATTGATTGCTGCGGCAAGATTGTATTTTTCCAGTGGGAATCTTGTCCATTGAATCCATCCATTTGTGGTGCTATATGCTGCTGTTGACTATTATTTGGACCTATTGATGTGGCCCTAGCCCTCTTATTTAAACTGGATAAGTGGGGCCCATCTTGATTTTCCCTCTTACCATGAATGGAAGAAACGTTGGAGTTCATCAAGTCCTGCCCAGAAGGAGAAGCTGCGGGAGAATTGAAGTGGGACGCGGGTACATGATTATGCATAACTCTTGGGTTGCTAATACCAGTTTGATATTTAGATTGATTAGATACAGTTGGTGATACTGGAATCGGCAGATTCTCATGCATAGGCTGCTGACCTACAGAACCAGAATCTGCCAACTTTGAATTTGAGCTCTCAGGCACCCTGTCTATACAAGCCTTATTCCCTTGGGTCCTAGTATCAGATGCAACGTTAACTTCAGATATTTTTCTTAACCTTTTCCGCCGTAGACTAGACAGATTTAGCTGCACAATAAGAAAGGTTCAATGGAATTCATACAGCTGGGTTGTACAGCCAGCCAAAAATATTAATCCCTCCGTCCCATAATAGATGTCGTACCTCCCTTTTGGTCCGTCCCAAAATAATTGTCGCGTTTCAAAATAAGTGAGGTACAAACAAGTAGAGCACATTTCTTGAAAACGTTGACAAGTCAAATGTGACAGTTATTTTGGGACGGAGGGAGTAAAGCTTAAAGCTTCATTACCTTGGAGTAAATTGGCTTAGTGCACAGCCTGTCAAAATTAGGAGTTGGGTCTAGACAAAGCTTTGGTTGTAGAGCTTTTACTATCCTCGACTCAACTTCCTGCAATCAATTTTTATATCCAGTCAGGATGCCATGCTCTCTCTTTTCGTCAAAAGATAATAATAAACCTAGATCATACTTACCATTAGATCACCATATGACCAATTACTGTCGGATACCAGTGGGATATCCTTCACAACGTTCTCCAAAGACAACTTAAGACGCACTTTATTAACAATAGGAGAAGCCTCTTCCGAAGGAACATTACCGGGTTCAAAAAAACAATTTCGGTAGTCTCGCACCTGCAAATATCCACATTGTAACTTATGAAATCCGTAAACGAAAATTGTCAATTAACAGTTTTCTTATGTTCTTATCCAGCTGAATATCTCATTAACCAGAGTGGAGTAGGCAATGTCAAAGTCTACTATCTGACCAATTAACCCCCAAGTAAGCCGGGGACTTGAGGTAAGGCCACAATATCACTATACTGCAAAACGGTAGCTTTTCAAAGCCTTAAGAGACTAAACTTTATGATGTACAGCTTCACGCAGACACTGCCATTTGTGCGCCTAAACTATTACAAACAAACGAACAAAATATGCCAAACAAGCAGTTTTGGATACAATTTTTAAGAATATTTAGTATCAAGTATATTTATTTAAGGAAATTAATAAAGGTTTTTGGATTTTATATATTAAGATGATTAGAATCAGTGAGGATACATGTAAAAAGAATATTTTGAGAAATAAAAATAAATTATTGAAGGAAGGTGAGAAAGAGTGGGGATTTCGGTCATTCACAATCACAGGTCACATGGCAGTCTCGTAACCTAATTCCAACCAGTACTTCTGCAAGATGCCAGCGTTGGGAGTTTATCCTTACTCGGTAGTAGTACTACAACGAGGATACAAAAAGTAGAAAAATATCCTGAAAATTAGGGGTTCCGCCTATATTTTCCTAAAAGAAAATGTATTGATTGTATTAATCTATTTCTTTTTATGCTTAGCTAACATCTAGTTCTGTTCATCAATCACGAATCTGCCTTTTTCGATCTCTATCTCAATGCCTCTCTTGCCAGAATCAAAGCCTATAGATCAACCAAACAGCCAATATCTATTGCATCGGTAGCTTCTACAAGAAAATGTGTCAATTGTATTTATTATTTTTTCTTAAATGTTGCAGCTCCTGACTCTTTTTTGGACAAAAGGGGACATGCAACCATCGCTTTGGACCCACCTATGCAACTAAACCACTTTAGGGACGGATACCTTATCCCACTGAATCAGGTAAATCAAGGAAATGTACCCAGTACAATTGAGTCCTAGACCTCAAAGTTGTATTTTATCTGACGCCTGAAGCTGAAGTTCAAGCCATTGGGCTACCCCTTAACCAATCAACATATGTTAACTAGACGTCAATGCATTGGGGCGCATGCGAACCATATGGAGGGTTAGTTGTCTAAAATAAAACTTTAACACTAAATAAATTAACTCTTGTCTCAAGGAAAATTAGTATACTTGTCAGAGATCTTGGCATATTGTTTTCTGGTGGAAATTTTAGATCCCTTCAAGCATTTAATGTGTTTAAGAAGGTACTACATATTTCCATAGAGGAGAATAGTAAGACCAATATGGTTCACTCGACCAATATATTTTTGTCTGGTTCGTAGTCCCATCTTAAGCTTTGGCTAAGAAATAAGGCCATTTAGATGCTCTTACTATGTGGAGCACCGTAATTTCCTGCATGGATGATAGGTTAGACATTTGATCTTTAGTGTATATACTATATATTCTCTTTATCTCCTTTCACGTTGTTTCAAATTCTTCCTCTCTTTGTTGCAGCAACATGTTGTATAACCTAATGTACTTGTGTTTCAATACACGTTAACTTCAGGTTTGTACTAGTATATCTCACAACATAACCAAAAAAGCTGGATTTATTATTTCTTCAAAAAATGACTCAAGATGTGTCGTTTCTTGGGTCAAAGAGGAATATGTTATTTTAATTCTCTCTCACAGTTTGTGAAAATTATTTTCTATATGATTGTTGTAGACTTGTAGTGATGCTATCCATGCATATTTTTCAATTAGTTGGGAGACTAAAGGGATAGTACTTTTGAATGGCAATTTTAGTAAAACAAAAAAGTGATGAAACTTGAAAAGAAAGGCCCACCTCTATAAATAGTTATAAATATTGTAAGAGATACACCAAAGAACGTGACAAGGACACATTCGGAGATTGTTAGATTCGCTGTTTCAGGGATGTGTAATAGTAACTAAGCTTCCAGGAAAATGTAGAAAATCTAGAGTGGAATGACTTCACAAGCACGCTCCTAGTTTAACAACTTACTACAGATTCCATGACGTAATATTGCTTCTAGCCATGTTTGCATGCACAGAAGTACAGTAATTTAGAACATAAATTCATCTGAAAGCTTTAAACCTGGTATCTGTTAACTCACCTCACAGACAATTGTCCCATTAACGTACTTGCAGGGTATATCATCAGGGATATCTGCAGGAATTTGGCCACATTCGATTGCCTGGGTACACGATAAATAGAGAAAATAATTAATACAAGGAAAAAGCTCAGTTAAAACAAGTCAATGCTAACTGTAAGAATACTGGAAGTTGAAACCAGAACTACACCAGAAACTTGTCTCGTCATAAGAAACGGACAAAATTCAATAATTTCGAAAAGTTGACGACACAAAATATTAAGCAGAAGAATCTCTAGGTAGAACACAAACTACAAGATTCACAGTATTTTAAAGATTAATACTGCAGCTCAAGCAAACAAAATTAAGATGTCCAACAAGCAACCCAAGCTTAGTAAAGAACACCAAATGAGAACTTACAGAGAATAGACTGTCAGATGCCCTATCATATGGGTGCAAAACCTTTGGGATGCCTTGCGGCGTACTCTGGTGCCTAGCTTCTTTCTAAAAATGCATAAATATACATAATTAGTTGCTACAAGTGCAAAAAAAAAATGCTTGTAGATGCATGCTCTTTTCATTCATCTTACTCGGTTGATGTCAGAAGTTAAAATAAATTACAACAGACCTCGGAGGGGTTTCCAATCGAATATCCATCTGGGAAAACGTTTAATGTGAAAGAAACATCCAAATCTGACAAACATAGAAAGTAATTTACATATCCATGTTAAATCAAGAAAAGCGACTCGTCAGAAGCTAAATGGTGTTTCTTATCAAAAGCAATATTTGCTCATAAGAGACTAAATACCTGATATTTTGTCGTCATCCCCATCAGCGGCGGCAACATCAGCCTATATAATCAAATAACATACATTATGGAAGAATGGAAACTGAATATGTTGAATCAAGCAGTTAAAGCATTGCTATTGCACTACTCATTGGTAACAAAAAGCCTAATAGGCTAATACTACTTTCCAATCCCTACTATGATATTCAACAGTCTCACTTGATATGCCAAATTCCTGTACGACAAAAAGCCTAACCTGAGACCAAACCAAGAACAAATATAAACCAGTAAACCGATTTCACTGTGAAGAGGAAGAACAATCCACTAGATACTCAAAAGGAATGAGGTGAAAGGGGTAAAAAAATACACTCATACACTCTTTTTATTTTAATTTCTTGTTCCCCTTCATCTAAAAAACATTAAGCAGGAGGAACCAAAATAATTAAATATTCACCACTAGAATCTCCCCCACACATCAACACACCTCTAAAACAAGCAAAAGAATTGTGCACTTAGAGATAGTTAAAGGAGATTCAAAGCTAAGCCTATTTAAAACAGCTATATATCTATCAAATCACAACTTTGCAAAGTAGGTCTACTAACACAAGCAACCAACCAGGAAAATTTTTAATAAAAAAAATACGGACAAGCATCTAAAATTCAATTGAATTGGAACTTATAGCCATTGGTTACACCAAATTATTGTCCATTTTTGTTTTTTGGTCATTTTGGGAGGGAGGGAGTAACAATTCAGCTAAGGAAAAAGAAAGAAAAGATACCGAGAGCTTTCGAGCAGATGTCAAAGCAGAAGAAAATTGAGTCTTGGCAGACACCGATTCGCCATCAGCTTCGTCGTCGTCGGAGGGGACATTAGCAGGGGTGTCAACCGGTTTATGACGGTACCTAGTACCTTTCTTTAAAATCTTAAAAGAAACCCCCATCACCATTGGGGAAATAGACCAAGATTGATACTTTCAAGAAATCTAAAGCTTTCTCTCTCTCTCTCTCTCTCTCGCTGTAATTCTGTGTTTTACAACATCACATACATCAGTGCATGAATGGGTGTAGATATAGAGAGAGAAAGACCTAGAAATTGAAGTGGGCTTCGGGAGATTTAGAGAGAGAGAGTGTGTTCCGGGAAGAAGGCACGCGGTCTGTGAGAGTGAAGCGGTGTCGGGTTGGCGGATCGTACGTAACTGGGCCACACTGCTATGAGAGAGATTTGTGAGTTAAGATTTGGCGGCTGGGTGGGTCTGTGTCGGATATTTTCTTTGCCCACCAATTCTCTTGGCAATCTATTTATAATAATGTGGCCATTAGATTTTGATTTTGATAAATGATAATGTTAAGATGATTATTTCACAGATTTTAAAACCGCTTCCGCGGCTGTTTGTTCTTGTGTTTCAAGAGGTGAAACTCAAACAATAAAGCTCCGTTTGTTAGCGTAAAATATTTTTTGAAAAATAATTTTTGGCAAAATATTTTTTGAAAAATATAAAATATTTTTTAAAAAATAAGATAAACATTTTTTTACTATTTGATAATGAAAATATTTTTCGAAAAATGTTCAACTGAATTGACTACAAATTTATCCACCCCAATCACCACCACCGCCCTCACCCTACTCACCACTACCACCCCTACCCCCCCCCAATCCACTCACCACTCTTTGCCACCCCACCCCCCTCCCCCCGATCGAGTAAAAAAAAAAAATCATTTTAAATTTATTTTTAACAACTCCTCCCCCAATTCACTCATCACCCCCTGCCAGCCCACCCTCACCCCCCGTCGAGTTAAAAAAAAATATATATATATTTTTAACAACTACTCCCCCAATCCACTCACCACCCCACCCATCCCCCTCCCCCCCCCCCGGTCGAGTCAATTTCTTTTTTTTTAATTTGATTACAAACTGTTATCAAAAAAATGATTACTTTTTTTTTTACCCAACGGGGGAGGAGTGACAGTGGGTGAGTGGAAGTGAGGAGGAGTTGTTAAAAATAAATTTAAAATGATTAATTTTTATTTTTTTTTTGACTTGGCAGGGGGGATAGTGAGTGAAATGGGGGAGGAGTTGTTAAAAATAAATTTAAAATGATTAATTTTTTTTTACTTAAGGGGGTGGGGTGGGGTGGGGTGGCAGGGGGTGGTGAGTGGATTGGGGAAGGAGTTATTAAAAATAAATTTAAAATGATTTTTTTTTTACTCGACGCGGTGGGGGGTGGCAGGGGGTGGTGATGGGGATGTGGTAGGGGTGGTTGATGTGGGGTGGATAACGTGGGTGTGTGTATGTGTGTACCAGAAGGTGTTACCATTTTTCGGAAAATGTTTTACTTAGAAAAAATTTGTAAATCAATTTACTTAGAAAAGTGAGGAAAATATTTTTCCCATTTTTCGATGCTAAACAAATACCGGAGGAAAACATTTTCCCCCAAACAAACGGAGCCTAAATATAAAAATCTAGTATTTTACATTGAGTAATTATTCACTTTGATTTTTCATTTTGGATTGGAGATTATAACATTGATACATACTCCATACGTCACACTACAAACTAGACTTTGTCTTGCCCCATTTCCAAAGGCCAACATATTGAGGTCTATAACACCAGTCACACTACAAACTAGACTTTGTCTTGCCCCATTTCCAAAGCCCAACATATTGAGGTCTATAACACCACATTTAGAAGGATTGTGTTTGACCAGGTTATTAGGGATGAGAGGGGAAGTTAAGGCTGCAAGATCTCATTGTATTGAAGGTTTAATTCTGGTGGTAGAGGGAGAAGCGTTACACACCTCAATATGTTGGCCTTCGGAAATGGGTCAAGACAGAGTCGAGTTTGAGGTAGATTCTAAGGTAGTGCACGATGCAATTGATTCAACTGTTTATGGCCATTCCGAGTTTGGACATTTTCATTTGGTCGTGTAGGAATATTCTTAGATATCATCCTTCATTCGAAGTCAATTTAATTAGTCATGAAGCCAATTTAGTGACGAAATTTGTATAGTGCTGCATTTGTTAGTGTAAGCCTCTGAGCTACCATCATACTCCCTTTGTCCCGATACAAAAGTAAACAAATGTGAATGTGCTAAGATTGAGAAAAAAGTAGGAGAGATAAATTGGGTATAAAATTTTTGTTGTGAGTATGACAAACAAAAACCAACTATTATATTGGGACAAAGGGAGTATATTGATAACCAACTATTTTTTCTATTTGTGTTTGTTAATAAATGGGCATTTTCCTTAAAAATTGAGTATTTTAATTGCATGTGTTACGCGATGTAGTTTGAAAAACACATAAACAATTTTATGTAAAAAAAAAAATCAATCATATATAAAAATGATAATTGATGATGTCAAAAAACGTCAGATCAATCAAAATCTAGTGATCCAAATATTCATGTTAACTTGAATTGCCTGAAAACGATAAACAAACACGCAAACTTAGTCGGGATTTCACCGATGAATGCCCTCCGACATGAGAGTAAGTATATGTGTATATGAGAGCAAATCAATTGACAATAGTTCAGAGTCAAATAACGTGTTACCGGAATTATGAGATTTATGTCATGTATTTATAGTGGTATGAGTCTATGAGACCGTTTTCTACCTTGGAAATGAAGTTACGAGAGAATTAAGGAGTTGAATCCTATTCAGATCCTAATTCAAGGTTTATTTGACTAGGATTCGAATTGTGTTAACTGTAGGATATCGGACAAGTCATGCTCGGTGCATAACCTTGGTTAACTCAGTATTTGGTCACCAATCGTTGGTAGTCATATTGATTATGTCGTAACTGTATGAGACGATCAAAGATAGGGAAACCCACTCTATTTGTCATCGCAAGGAGATATAACCTGGGTGGATTTAAATGTGGGATATATGATATTGGTCGACATATCAGACATACTTTGACCTTGGTTGACTTAGATTTATGTCCATAGTGGTCATTGTCATGTGACGGGCTTCCATTGTGCCTTGCCCATCATATTGTTATATCAGACTGTGGTGACAAGTATAGGTAGGGAGGCCCACTCCGCATATCGTATTTAGGAGTTGTGTATTTTTGGTAGGGGATGAACCAATTGGGCCTTGCCCGTCTTATGGACACATGATTATGCTCGATTTATACAGTTCAATAATCTTATTTGATTATTGAATTATTTTATAAACATTTTCTTATTTGTAATAGCATGCCTCCGGTAAGTTTAGTACTATTATAGGATAGTTTTAAAAATCAATTGATTTTGTTTTGAGTAATAATGCTGCCAGAGGAATAAAAGAAAGTAATAAAATCTTGATCACAAAATGAGTTGACAATATTTTATTGGTTGCATCGATAATGAATCTGCTACATTTTAATTTAAAACATCAATAAAATTACTATACCTAAAATTTTGTAATCAATTTTTTATAACTATTTCGTGTCCCTAATATTATTATTTTGTTTTTTTTTTAAAGCAAAAATCATTTGGTTTAGGAAATACAAATAAATTAGTTCAAACGGTCTCTTATTAATCCGCACCACCCACCCGAGAGCGCACCCGAGTAAACGTGTCAAGGGTCCGACGTTCCAAACCTCCTTCCCGCCCTAGGGTTCGAGCGACCGGTACATCTAAACCCTCACAACTCAAAAATCTCAATCTCCGGCGCCATTCTAGCTACATCTATTCACCTGCTGATTCCGTCGGAATGGACATGGATATGGATGCTTCTCCGAGCTACTTCAATCCCGAAGATCTCAGTGAAAGAGAGCGTTTTCGTCGTTACAGGTTTGATATCATGATTTAGCTTCAGTTTTGCTGAAATTTTATTACTAGTGTAAATATTATCAAAGAAATCTATATAATCAAGGATCTCACTGCAATATTTTTTTTTGCTCCAATTTATGCAAAGAAAAAATTACACAAATTGTATTTGCCCCTTTAGTTAGTTAAAATGTTTTTGCCCCGTCTCAAAAAATTTCCGGCTCCGCCACTGTTTTTATGCATACATGCTACTAAAAATGTTTAGATTTCAACTTTCTCAAATGTCCCCAAAGTTGAAATTGGACATTCATTTATGGCGGAGGGAGTAATTCATTGCAAAGAACCATGGCTTACTCTATATGTTTAAGTTTAAATTTGGTGGCTACGACTTTGAATTGCTATCATTCCACTTTTTTTATGCATCAATTATATTGCTTGTGTTTCTAAAGCCAGTCTGCTTTGAGCACTTATTATTATTAATGCACACATTTTGTTCAGGAAAAGGCCTTCTTTTTCGAGCATATCACCTCACCAAGAAAGATCAGCGTCCAGGTTCAGTAATGCTGCTCTATTTCTTGAAAATATCAAGCAAGAGGCTGAGAGTTTTGATACGGATCACTCAGAAGGAGCACCCCAGTCTGCTTTTAAGAGGAGATCATCCATTGATAGTCGGGGTATATCGGAACTTGATGTTGGTGATGATTCAGTTCGTATAGCTGGAAGTCATTCTCTAAAAGCTTTTAAGCACGAGGATGATGAATCGGAGGATAGTACAGACACTATCTTTCATGAATTTGCCTCACTACTTGATTCTGCTTTTCAAGGTGCTTGTTTTCTTATAATATAATTATTACTCTTCTTCTTTTTATGCTTTGGCTGATAAGTCTTATGATGAAGGGGTCATAGAGTGTTTTGTCTTGGCGGGATTAATGTACGACAAAGGTACTTGATAATCGCGAATCTCAAGTATCTGGCCAGGCACTCATATATTCACTCCGCCTAAGGCTGCCTTAGCCCTCCCTCCCCCACTGGATCTGTTTCCAAGACTCCATATAATTTGAGCAATCCTTCTTTAAAGAAGACATTTCACTACCTTGGTTTGAATAAAACTCTGTCTTCTTCTAGCACACTTGCGTTTCATTTTTGTATCCAGTAGGAACATAACGTCTTCTCCTATTGAGCATTTTTTCTTGCCAAAAAGAATGGATGAGCTATCTTTAGTCCTATGTTAGCAAGAAATGCAACGCTTAGGGAGTAAGATGCACATTCAACTTTTAGACACAATGTTCTAATAATACCCAATCATGGAAAACCAAAACAGTGGATGACTTTTTGCGAAAGCCTAATCACAGTTGGACTGAGGGCATTTGAACTTTAAAACTGTAGACAATAGAATAGTTCTGTTACTATTTTTCAGAATTTCAGTGAAGTTCAAATTAGCAATGCAAAATGATAGATAGCCCCTATGCATGAAGCATATTTCCGCTTACTGTAGGAAAACTACTCATAATTACTAGTTGTTCAAATGAGGGGGAACATTAATGTGATTGATAGATAAATTTTCTATTTGTTTCCAAGAGAGTTGAGATCCGATGTAATGCATCCGAATAGACAGAATAGTTCTTTCTTTGTTGAAATTTGCTAATGGTATTTATTCTAGTTTTATGAAGTTGCAATCAGAGGATCCATTTTTTTAATGCAAACTCAAAGTAATATATGTAATCTTAGGGCAGGAGGATCTGTAATAACTGGGTGAGCCTGTTGAATTTACTTTCTGTGGACAAGATAATTTAAAATAATTGTTACAGCAAAGCTGTTGATTGACCTTATGAATCGTCACAGTTCCTCGAATCAAGTCTATAGGAGATATGGAGCATTCCTAAAAAAAGAGATATGGAGCATCCCTATTTTTGACTCAAGCTATTTAAAGACCAACTTTTGGAATGGATTTTTTTTCAAAAAAATGAACCAAACATGCTCAATGGAAAAGTCAAAAGGAATTGTCCATTCCATTCCCCCACTTTCCCTCACTTTACCACGAACCAAACGCCACCTTTGAGTATTTTCCTTAATTCCCCGGGAACAAAAGCCTTGCCTGCTACTAATGGCCATCCACTAGCCAACTAAGCACCTGGGGCAACTAGGCCCACTATACGTCCACACAAATGCCCAGTAGTAGTAGCTAACCACTTATGAGGTACATCCAAGTCCCATGCCTATGCAATGTGGGATGGAGGCTGCACTTTTCTTATTTATTTCTCATGAGAATCAAATGAGAATTGATTCAACGTGCCTTCCATATTGTTGGTTGCTGATTGTTTGTAGAGGGTTAGGGCACGATAATAGTCAAGTACTCAATTTTAATCTTGTTTTCTGCACTCCTTAGAAAGATATACTGTTGTGCACACATTACATAATCATTACAAAATTGATCTTTCCATGATTTAGAAGTGAGTTCATTTCCGAAATGTTACTGACTTTTTGCAGTTTATGTCTTGCAGGGTTGATGTCGATTCCTGATTTGATATTAAGGCTTGAGACAGCTTGCCGAAATGTTTCAGAGTCAATTAGGTGTGCCACATACAACCTGGAATAAGTTATTTCTCTGTTGAAAATAGTCCTGTATTGACCAGACACACTGAAACAAAAAGAAGAAAAATAACCACTCTGTCTACTGCTGAATATTTGTCACCATGCTGGCTAGTGTTTTAGCTTGAATTTACTGTTTTATGATAGATTTATATTATATTCGAGTAGGAGTAAGTACATAAGCTTTGTGAAATGATATTGTTTACCTTCATAGTTCTTTGGGTGTTACTCTCTTTAGATAGACAGTTCATCTACCAATGGCAAACGGCACTGACATGTTATCTTTGAACCAAGCAGATGTTGTAGTCAAGAGTGATATTTAAATACGGGTTTCTTGATCCAAGCTTTTTCATTGTCTTTAAAGCTTCTAAATTGTTTGTTTGTGACATTGCGGTCAGGGTCGCCAACCTTGTATTATCCTCTTCATTGACTGGTTCATGCTACAGCCCGCATCCATTGGCCTCTTATCTATTTATTATTCGTCTCAATGATGCTGTCATTGTCTTATGATAGTCATTTCATAAACCATAGTTTGCTTTCCCTCTGAGGTGGCGTTTGTTTTTTTAATTGTTGAGTACTGAAATCTAATTTCACGTCTGAATTTGGCTGAATTCATAAGAGGTACCGTTTGAAAACTGATTTCTGAACATCTGAATTCACATCTGAAATTAGGATTACTCCATTAAATGGAGTTGAGAGATGGGATGAATGATTGTTGATATAGTGTTTGGGTTGGGTATTTTTGTAATTACGTGTTTATGAAAGAGATATATATGAAAAAAACATTTAAGAGGCAAATTAGTGATAGTTGTACCTCTGAAAATTAAGTGGAAAATAAGAGACCTTCAGATCTAAATGAAAAAAAAACTCAGTCTGAATCGTTTTATATCTGATTCACCCAACCATTTAGATCTGACTAAGAGCTGAATATGAAAAACAAACGAGGCCTAAATCTATTGTTGCAGTTCACATATTCCTGTACCTTTTCTAGACTTTCAAAAGTATCTCATAACTTTACAGCATGTGAATATATGATGTAGTTGATAAATGTCCCTTTGATCGAAGATAACCTGCATCACAGAGCCAAAAGACTTTGATAAGAAATAATCACTTAAGAAAAGATAACGTGGTGGATTAGTCTTCCATTCCTGTTGTATGTGACATGAATATCTTATATTATTTCAAGGTGATCATTTTACTTTACGATCTTCCTGAAGTATTTTTTTTGGAACATCCTGACACTTCAGTACCAACATCTTGACAGCTGGAATCTCTTTTGTCCTAACTTCTCTAGTATCCCCATGAATCCCCAAACTTTGTATAGGAAACAATCTTCATGTGAAATGTTTGTTTCCCGATTTTCTTATTTGCTTTTTCCACAGAAGTGCACCTTGTTCAGATTGCAATTTAGCCTTCATGCTGAAAAACTGGTGGAGAACATATTTTGTTGTTCTTGCTGTCTAAAAGTTAAGAACAAGTAGTCTCCTTTATAAGTTGACAGCATATATTTTTGTACTTCTACAGTTATGGTGGCAGCGTGCGGCACAGGATTGTGGAGGATAAACTGACGAGACAGAAGGCTAGAATGCTACTTGAGGAGGCTGCTTCTTGGTCACTTATGTGGTACCTGTA
Source organism: Adenophora triphylla var. japonica (assembly GCA_022495995.1). Lineage (NCBI taxonomy): Eukaryota > Viridiplantae > Streptophyta > Magnoliopsida > Asterales > Campanulaceae > Adenophora > Adenophora triphylla. The sequence goes on along the minus strand of JAFEMH010003636.1, from coordinate 197,554 downwards.
TGGGAAAGGTAATCAATCTGTAACCTTTAAATTTATCTTTCTTGTAATAGAATTGTTTTCATATGATAATAAGACTCTAAGAGTCTCGCTAAGGTAAGGCCGCATCTTGATTGAATCATACACGACATACATAGGTTTTTTATCATAAACAAAAAAAATCATATTCCTTATTGGTCACTAATTATATAGAAATCCTCTATTTTCTAACAAGGATAAACTGAACCATCTAATAATGATAAGCTACGACTCTTTCCAGGAAACACAAAATCTCTGAACTAACCGTGACTCTTAATAAAATAAGAAAACTAATATCCATGAGCTTATTGATCTAATATTGTTCTAGTATAAGACCATAGCCAAGGAAGTTTCTATAGCTCTTTGCATACTTGAATTTGCTTTTCCATGATGTAATGGAATGCATCAAGCTGCTTTTCCAGGGTTTTACTTTTTTCATTTGTTTGAAACACTGGGCCGTTTGGTTCGATGGAAAAAAAGTGAAGGAATGGAATGGTCAATGGAATTGAATTCCTGAAGGAATTGGAATGGAAAAAAACTGGTCAAACCCCTCCGTGGGGGTGGGGGGGGGGTAGGCAGGGGTCTTTTTAAAAAAAAAAAATTTGGAGGGGGTGGGGGTGGTAGGGCAGGGGCTGGATGGGGGTAGGCAGGGGTCTTTTAAAAAAAAATAAAAAAAAAATTGGAGGGGGTGGGGTGGTAGGGCAGGGGCTGGATGGGGGGGTAGGTAGGGGTCTTTTAATTTTTTTTTTTGAGGGGGTGGGGTGGTAGGGCAGGGGGTGGGTGGGTGGGGTAGGGCAGGGGCGGGGTAGGGGTGATTTGGGTTTGGGGGTATTTTGGTCAAATTTTTTTTTTTTCCATTCCTGAAGGAATTGACCATTCCTCCCATATATGGAATGAATGGCCAATTCCTTCATTCAAAGGAATTTGCCATTCCATTGCCATGGAAAATGCAAACCAAACACGGGGCTGGAATGGGTCAAACGGAATTGACCATTCCATTCCGCCGCGGAATGGTCAATTACCACGAACCAAACGCCCCCTGAACAACTGGCCCTTTCTTCATTTTTTTGAGTCCAAAAGAGCGTTGATGTCTTACATAATAGTTTTCAAAGAGTGCTCCCGGTTACTCAAATTTTCAAGCAAGTGCACAACTACCTGCAAGTCTCTGTTTTAACCTCCAAATTCTTCCAGCCGGTCGATTTAGAAATCTCCACGTCAATCAAGATACACACAGCTGTGCTTCGAGGCTATTACATATATTAACCTGCATTTTTTTCACCAAGCCAACCACGCGAGTTGCTCCTGAACACTCTGAATCCACATCTTGAAGACTTTTTCACACTCGTACGATCGTTTGTGACTTTTTTTAATCGAACAAAAGATGTTATCTTAGCTTTTCCACCCCCCACCACCAAAGAAAGAAAATGAAATAAACAAAAAAGAGAAAAAAGAGGAATGAACAGAATATACACAATTGTACTCGGTTGGTAAAGCACCGCTGCCAAGTCGTCTTCTTTGTCTCAAACAAGCAAGCTGTTTGTTTAAGAATTATATCGTTTACTTCAACATTGCCCCTTTACTTTACTGTATACTTAATGTTTCCCTTTATATTATATTTATTTGCATTTTTTTCTTTCTAAATTGTACTTTTTTGAAGTTCGGCATTTTTTCCATTAACGTATTATTACTTGTGTTCTTGCAGAAAATGAAGAAATTCCTGAAAATCTAATCCTGGTGATTACATCCTTAAAGTTTATTAAGTTACTTTTTTGATAGTACTGAATTTAAGATTGCTAAGAATTACGGTTATGCTATGTTTCTTACACTGCTGCTTTGTAACAGCTGCCAACAACTTCACATTTGGAAGCCTGCCAATTTGTTGCAGCAGACCATTCAGCACAATTATGCCTTCGAATTATTCAGTGGCTAGAAGGACTAGCCTCCAAAACCCTTGAGTTGGATATGAAGGTATATATTTATTATTGTGTTTAATTTTCCTGCCAAGACTTTGTACGTGGTTAAGAGTTGTGTTTAAACCCTGCCTTTTTTTTTTATTGCTTGTTTCTTTTTAAGATGAAGACTGTATTGGCCTCGTGTTTTTGTACCCTCTGTCATGCTTCATATTAGTCCTATACAGTCCTATGTTTCTTTCTTTCTTTCTTTTATTTTTTCCGCCCACGCTAATATTTCAAAGCACAACTGGTGGAAGGGGGAATCGAACCCTTGACCTTCCCGAGGGAAGGCAAGGGCCTATGCCATCTAAGCCAAGGTTCATTGGCAGTCCTATGTTTCCAAACCTCGACATTTAATGATCAAGACTATGTGTTAGAATTTTTGATTTAATTTGGTGCTATTTTGGCCTGAATTGGAGCGACTCCCCTTTTCCCCTCCTTTTTTTCCTATCAAACTATCTGGAATCGGAGTGGTATTCAAGTCTTCTGTTGTTGACTATCCTTTTATTTGGCCAGTTATGATCACATCTATCTGTGGTGTTCGGTTACCTTCCACCTCTCAGGGCATAGTCATAAACGTGAGTTTGGTGTTTAAGTTGATTATGAAGCACACCAGATATGAGCATATGCAGTACACCATTAGTCTCATCTGCTGTTCTACACTTTGTTTGATTGGTTCTTTTTTACCTTACAAGGATTAATGTGCTGCCCTACTTTTTGCTCCAATTTCTAGATATATGTGCCTTCCAAATGAAGTTGGATACTATTCTACTTGATTCAAAGGTCATATCAGTGTTCTATGCTTAAAAATTGCATAGCATCACACTTACACTGAACCGTGGTCTGATGGCTCCATATTAGTATAAGTTTCTTGAGATTTTCTTTTCTTTTGATTAGCGATAGAAAGAAAGTTAAGGGTGCGAAACCCTTTGAAGCACTACATTTTTAATTTAAATGTTCATTGGTTACTCTACAGGTGCGAGGTTCTCATGTGGGAACCTACCTCCCTAGCTCTGGAATTTGGAATCATACTCAAAGGTTTTTAAAGAAAGGTGCCTCAAATGAGAAGACAGTTCGTCACCTGGATTTTGATGCTACCACACGTGAACATGCTCAACAGCTACCAGACGACAGAGTATTCTTTCACTACCTTATTTTTCAAACTTATAACTCCCCCCGTCCCCCAAAAATGTCTTACTTTGACTTTCATTGACAATTTGATAGGACTTTGACCACCAATTTATGAAAATCTAATAATCATCATGAAGTTAAAATTGTTACTCTTAATGGTGCGTCAATAACAATTTTATAATTTCATGAAGATAAGTTAATTTTATAAATTTTTGGTCAAAGTTCGATTGAGTTAACCATAAACATCATATTAGGACAATTCTTTTATTTGGACGGAGGGAGTATTCATCATGTTCGCTTTGAACATGTTGTGCATGTGAGTAATAGAGTTGGCATAGTAAACTTTAATATTTTCGAACTTCTTAACTATAAAATGCAGTGAAACCAGTCATAGGCAGAGCTGGCCCCTGCCCCCCTTTTTTTTAACAATGGGCTACCATAAAAATCATGTACTAAATACAACCATACTCCCTCCGTCCCACCAAAAATTACACTTTTGTTTTGGAATTAGGCGAGTGGGTGTCATTGAATAAAGAAGTATTAAAACATTTCAATTTTAGGAAAGTGTAATTTTTAATGAAGACACCCAAAGAGTTAAATGGTGTAACTTTTAGTGAGACGGAGTAGCATATATTGAATTAAATGTTTTATATTTATGATTTTCATTTAGGTGGGTAAGATTTGTAGATGTTGAACAACTATATATGTTGAACCTTTTGGTACGTGTAACAGTAATTATGTTATACGCATGTGTTGAATTGTATGAGAGACCAATAGATGTATTATTATCACCATTAAAATAGGTACTTAACTATGTCTATGTCTATGTCTAAAGTTGTATTGTATATGAAAAAATAGCCAATTTTTTTTTTTTTTTTGGGGGGGGGGGGGGGGCCTGCCCCTGAAACCCCATACATCTTTTCTTTACTAATTCCTGGCTCCGCCACTGAAACCAGTGAGATCTTTGACGTTTGGACACTGTAACATAAGTTACATTCCTTGAATGAAGAACATAATTCTTTGCTTTCTGATACTAAACTTTGTTTCCTGGTAGATGGATTCCAAAAACTGAAAAAGATAATGAATTGAAAATAGAGCACCTTGTGATAGTAGGAGTAGCCTGAGTGGGTGATAGAGTCAATGAATTATTCTAAGAGGACGTACATGTACAATGTGTTGGAATGAGTACCTGTTGAGGGAAGATGTGTCATTACTGTCAATGATAATGCTAGAGATGTTACCTGGAATTTGTTCCAGTTTGAGGAATGGTGGGGAGAATGGAATACTCCATGCGGTCAAAGACATGGAAATTAGGAGTAGCCTCATGTAGGTGCCATTTTGAGATTTTTTTGTATTTCGTTGTCGAAGTTTTACTGTTTGAGCATCCTATATTAATATAATCAATTAATATCTTTGTTAACTGAGGAAAATTAGGAAAATGAAAGTGTACCATTTTTGTGAACATTGTATTGATTTGTACCATATGCAGTTCATTAGGGAAGAAGCGTTTATCAGTAACATGAGAGGACCAAATCAAACATGGATGACTGTAGTGGAGAAGGATAGGATTAGGATAACACTTGGTTAGACCGTCAATCCTGCTTTGAAGAGAGCTGATCATAGAAGAGGAATCTTGTAGCTGGCTGATTTAGTTGGGAATTGGTATAACACTATCTTGAGTGAAGCCGACGCTTAGTTTCTTTGGTGGGTGGGAGGATGTACAATGGGAATTTGATCTTCTATATTTCTTATTTTTGGGATTTTTCTTTTCACTCTCCCTCTCCATTTTTTCTCTCTTATTGAAGTTGAATCAATATTATATCTCTTCCTGTAACCCTGTTTGCAGGATGTGACAGCTCCTCTATATACTATATCCTTGAACTTTATTTTTCTTCAAGAATCTCCTTTTCTCCTTTCTGACTATTCAGAGCACACTCTGGAATGACATGGTAAAACTGGATGGTTTAAGGAATTGGATGTTGGTGAGCAATTTACTCTTTTAAGAATTTCTGCTGCGTATGAGGCATCTTTGGGGAGGCTCAAGTATGTAGTCATTTTAAGCTAGGCAGCATAGCACTGAAGAGTTTTCATTTTCTTGTTTGTTCAACTTTTTGATGAATATGCTTTGTTGTGCTATATCTTGAACGCGTACTCCACTTGGGGAATTGTAATGTGGGGTTGTTTACTTTATCCCTGAGACCTGGTTTTCTGCACCATGTTATACTTTATAATTTTGGCCCTATGTGGTTTAACTGTTGGTGTCACATACTGCTTACATTCAGCATACTGGATGCACTATCCTTGTAAATTTAAATCTGAAAGGATATTGTAAATCTAATTACAAATTATTTTGGCCCTACTGCTCTGCATCAACAGAAACAAGACGAGTCTCTTTTGGAAGATGTTTGGACCTTATTGCGGGCTGGGAGACTGGAAGAAGCATGCAAGCTTTGTAGGTCCGCAGGACAGGTGGGCAAATCTTTCTTTGAAAGTGTGAGGTTGTGATAGTTTTTCCTTCACTGATATTGCTTTAATGCCTGGATAGCCATGGAGAGCTGCTACATTAACCCCTTTTGGAGGATGTGATCAATCTCCATCAGTTGAAGCCCTGATAAAAAATGGTAAAAACAGAAAACTGCAAGCGATTGAACTGGAAAGTGGTATTGGTCATCAATGGCGTCTATGGAAATGGGCTTCCTATTGTGCATCCGAGGTAGGGGAAGAAATTTCAATCGAAGAACTTTATTTACCTTCCACATCAAGCAGGATTGCCTCATCCTTGGCTTCTTCCACCCTGTCATGCTTCCTATATAGTCCTACACTTTTATATTGCTGTACCGGTTTAAAATTCCACTTCTATGTTTTATATATTGCATGACTGTATGTGCCTTCTGCAGAAAATTGCTGAGCGAGAGGGTGGGAAATATGAAACAGCCATATATGCAGCTCAATGCAGTAACTTGAAGCGCATTCTCCCAATTTGCGCAGACTGGGAGGTATCTTTCTACTCCTATATCATGCAAAAATATTTATTCTCTGTTTTTGTTCCTGAAAGTTGATGTGTGCTCTTTTATTTGAAGGGAAAATGTTGATATGTCTTAAAACAACTGTGACACTATGTAATGTTTTTTTTTTTTTTAAAACCTTGCAATAAGAGATAGTTTTCATTTCTAGTATAGGAAGTGATGAGACCTGGGCTATCTTTAGTCTCCGCCAAATGAAGGCTGGCTCAATAAGGGTGGAGTTTGCTTTGTTGCGCCAGTGTATTCTATTCTCTACCCTTGCGCATCATCAATGGTTCTTTACTAGTACTGAGCTACTAATGTTCTCGTGCACAAGTGGCTTTGCCGCTTTGCTGTAGCAAATTATGTCTTGTAACTTTTGATCATATGGAACATGGAAAATCTAAGTCTCGTTGATTACCTTTTGCTGTTTTCTTAATTTCCATTTTTTTGTTACTTTGTTGACACCTGACATTTCAAATACTTGTATTTATAAGTCAACCTTTATAAATATAATGTAGTTGGGCTTGCTGCACATGTCAGCATTTGAGGCCTTCTTCTGCAACAGGCACCTTTTTCAAAGGATAGATTTCATACGCACAGGATATAGTATAAACATATACTCCCTCCGTCCCAATATTTAGTTCACCATTTTGGCCTCGGCACGCAAATTAAGGGTGGAGAAAATGTTGTGAGTGTAATAGTAAAATAGGAGAGAGAATGAGTGGAGGAAATAGTAAATTTGAAAAGTGTTGTGAGTGTAATAGTGAAATAGGAGAGAGAATGAGTGGAGGAAATAGTAAATTTGAAAAGTGTTGTGAGTGTAATAGTGAAATAGGAGAGAGAATGAGTGGAGAAAATAGTAAAGATTCTTTGCCAAAAAAGGAAAGGTGAAGCTTTAAATGGGACACCCAAAATGGCAAAAGGTGAAGTTATTAATGGGACGGAGGGAGTATTTATTAAGTAAAAAGTATCTAACCTTTGGTGACCATAAGGTTACGGGTTCGAACCTTGGCGAACAGCCTCTTGGCAATTGTTAGGGGAAGGCTCTAGCAAATGGTTCCCTCTCCCAACCCCCGCTTGGCGGGGAGCGCTTGGCGCACTGGGGTTTGCCCTTTTTTTAAAAAGTATCTAATTAGAGTTGACTACTGTTTGTTTTAGTTTACTCGTAATGCTTGTTTTCAATCTTGCGATCCCTTACTTTTTTCAACGTAGGCACTTACATCAATATAGGAACTTTCTCATGTAATTCCCTTATGCTGTTGATTTTAATGTTTTTGGTTAGCACTGAGATTAAAAGTTACTTTCGCAGTCAGCGTGCTGGGCGATGGCCAAGTCGTGGCTTGGGGTTCAAGTTGATGTGGAGTTAGCCCGCATGCAACCTGGGGGGATGGATCAATTTAAGAGTCTTGAAGATGCAATGGAGAGAAGTCTGGAACCAGGGGATTTTGATTCTCAACCAACATTTGGATCAGAAAATTGGCCTCTCCAAGTCTTGAATCAACAACCACGTGACCTTTCTTCTCTTCTTCAAAAACTCCATTCCAAGTAAAACATACAGTTTTCTCTCTGTTTTTTTTCTTTTTCTTTTTTGCAAGCATGTTTATTCTTTTGTTATTCTAGTGATTCAGTACATGAAACTGTTAGTCGAGGATGCAAGGAGCAACAGCGGCAAATTCAGGTAAAAAGATTTTATGCAATGATTCTACTCTTTTGTTTCTTTTTTTTTTTGATGCCATCAAAACTCTATTTCCGAGAGTGATAAATGGTTCAAAAATCATGCGAAGTTGCCTTCTGAGTGCTTGGGGAAAGTTTGTGGACTTGGTGCTTGATGGCCTTGATTTTTTTACAGTTATTTGTAGTATCTTTACAATCGTTTCATTTGTATGAAGGAAATTTAGTTTATCTTCCTCTGGTTGATCATAAGAGGTTTGCTAAGCCTGGGGGAAATGAAATTGATTTTTATCCTGTACTCAAATATGAACTTCGAGGAAACTTACCAGTCCCATGCATTCCATATTACACGCTTCTAACAAAAACAACAACAACAACAAAGCCTTAGTCCCAATCTTATTTGGGGTCAGCTAACATGGATCCTCATGTCATCGTGAAAGAAAAAAAGGGAGAGAGAAAAAAAATAGGCGGGGATAAAATTTGGAAGAAGCAAAGAAGAAAAAATCAATAATAATAACATAATATATATAAAAAAAATAAAAAAATCAACCCTTATCACCCACATGAATTTCTACCCTCCACTCCGGCCTTCTCAATGCCATATTTTCATCCAATCACAATAAACTCGTAGCATACGCATCTCCGCCACATTCATCTTATGAACGTGACTGTGTTTCACGGCTGAACACTCAGTGTCATATAGTTGTGCAAGCCTAATTGCCGTGCGGTAGAATTTTTCCTTTAATCTATAGGACTTTGTTGTGTTAAGTATGATTCTGGTATGATGATGTTGGGGTGCTTAATTTAGAAACAGTGCGATCAAATCACTATTTTGATGATAAAATATTGTGGCACACAAAAGCTATATAGCTAAACTGAAAAGCATTTGAAGGACTTATTCCTTGAAAGGTCAAAATGTTCTATAGGGACGTATACACCTTTTGAAGGTCCATTTAGGGGGTAACTGGCTGCCTTGTATATTGTGGTTTTTAGGCAACTCTAGGATACATTTGCTTGGGATGTGTATAATGCAGCAACAACTGTGTGCTTTCCTTTGTTTAATGTGAATATTTTCTTTCTTATCTCAATGATTGACATCATATAAATCTAGTACTTTTTCCTAATTCTGAAACACATATCATGAGATTAGAGTTTGATGACCCCTTATATTATTGCCATCGTCTGATCACTATTAGATAGGCGTTTAACCTTCCTTGATATTTGTAGTGGTTCTAAGGTGCTTAGTTATTTGACATGTGAGAATTGTATTAGCTTACTTTTATTTTAGTTCTATATTTGTTGCTTTTCTAACCCTAGGCTTCTGAATAGATGAATCTGATGTTAGTAGATATACCTCGTCTGCTGGACCTTATTTGGCTATGGATATCTCCTTCAGAAGATGAAGAAAATGTCTTCAGGTAATTCACACTAACTCGTTCAGTAGATGGGCATAATTGTTCTGTTTACCCATGTACATCCAATCTGATGAACCCTTCCAAACGTGATCACTTCTTTTTGCCATTTGCCCTAAAGAAAGTGTTTAATCAGGCAGTATTTCACTGCACAACCACCCAGTCAGAAAACACCGAAATATATTGTTTCTTTATTTGTAAAAGAGGACAGCTCTTCAAGTAAAAACTCATGTCTTTGAGCTGATGTGCATTGTGCTCTGGCAGGCCTCATGGCGATCCTCAGATGATCCGCTTCAGTGCACATTTGGTTCTTGTTCTTCGATATTTACTTGCTGATGAATTGAAGGATGCCTTTAAAGAGAAGATAATGACTCTGGGGGACCATATTCTTCACATGTAAGTGGTAACTTTAGTAGGTTATGATTCATGTGTCTTTAAACAATAATAACTGCAGTGATTATTAATTCAAAGTACTGGATCATTCGCGCTCCCTCAAACATTAATTATAGGTCATTTCCTTTTCCGTTTGTCCAAAAACATTTCCATTTTCTGAAGTTACAGTTCACTTAATGCTAGTGTTTGTGCCTTTAACTTTAACTATTGAAGAAATCTTAGTATGATGAGTTTAGTCAAATAGGCCAATAATGTGTTCACCAAGGGGGTGGTGTATTAACTTGTAGGCCTATCAACATTTTTAACCAACCTACTTTGCTTAAGCTTTGATTTTAACCACTCTTGTAATTTTGTTAGCAATTTTAACCATCGTGCTTTAATATGCACTCACCATCTCCCCCAAAAAACTAAGTACCATGGTCAAAATTCCTAATTTCGTAGATAAAGAGTGCGCATCTAAAGTACAATGGTTTAAATTGCTAAAAAAATACAAGAGTCGTTAAAACCGAAGTTTAGCAAAGTACGATGGTTGAAAATGTTGATATGCCGAACTTGTATGTCAACCAAAGCTTCTTATTCTCCTTTTCAACAAAGCGTTGTGCAAAAATTTGCTCTTTTTCCCTTAAGCGTTGATCTGTCATAAGTACGAAAAATACCTTATGAAGCTGAAGCATATGATGAACAAAAAAACTGAATATAACAATTCAATTTGGTGTAAATGTAATTGTGCCACTATGTTTTGACTTTATTGTTTTATTTGTCCTTGCATTAACAACGCATGTATACTCTTTGGTGAAATAGGTTAAATGGAGTTGTATGTAGTTGCTTGTTATGTTGAATATTTCTCAAGTGTGATGTTGAATTTCAGGTATGTGATGTTTCTATTTACGAAGCACCACGAGCAGCTGGTTGGAATATATGCATCTCAGCTAGCTGGTCACCGTTGCATTGATCTCTTTGTGAACATGATGGAGTTACGACTGAATAGCAGGTCTATTTTCCGTTCCAAATTTAAATTTAAATATATTTTATCATTCTTAATTTTTTGGTTATGATCTATAATACTGTATGTATCATAAGAGTGTCTAGTTTAGACAGTTTTGGTTGTGAAGGGTTCTTTTTTGTAAGGCTCAAATATTGATAATCAAGGAAGCACTCGTGCTGTGCATTTACAAGGTGGTGAAACCAAAAGGTCATGTGCAATGTGAAACAGTTTTGTAGCCAGATGTAGTTGCCAGCTGCACTTGTGGTTATTGTGCATACTTTATAACGACGGCCACCTAGTTTTGTAAAACTTTTGTTGCTAATCATGCTTTTAATTAGTGATTTTTTTTAATTGGCATATTCAGTAAGGCAATTTGGTCATGCCTCTCCACTGGGAGTGTAGGCTGTTCAGCCGGCTAAAACTGCAAACTGAGCTGACCTCCAATGTTTCCTCCAAATTGAACCATGGGTGAAGTGAAACCGAATCAAACTGAACAAAGCGTTTTAATTTGTTTCGGTTCAGTCCCATTGAATTTTATTAAAATTTTCTTTTAACTCGATTTTAACCGAAAAATAATAATTGTTTCTAAATACAATATAACCAAACATTCATCTTTACAATTCAAAATTTAGAACCCAAGTTGAAAAGCTCCAATACTTGCTATTTAAAGGTAGGAACACCATGTATGGTATCTACGTACTCCTTCTGTCATATGTTAAAGAAAATATACATTCTACTTAAATAGCACTTGATGTGCTAACCATCTTAATAGTTTTTGCATATCTAAAACCTGCTCATTTAAAAGAGATTTGTGTTTTAGTAATTGGTGCCGAATCATGCTGAGCAAGATGTAAAAGAAATGTGGGTGATGATGGTCACTTTTGTATTTCAATTTACAACTTATAAAGCTTTGGTAAGCATGAGGTGCTTGAGTGGGATCATTTATGTCAGCCTGCATCCAGTTCCAAGTTGGCTTATTTCCATGTATGATCTGCTGGTTTCTTATGATGCTTATGCATTTCCCCTTTTTACTGGACAAATTTCCTGTTTGACAAGCTCGCTTCTCGTCTTTTCTCTTGGATGAGTGCAAGTCTAACTGAGAGTATAGTTACTTTGCATTTGCACATGGTTATATCATTTGAATCAAGGAATTCCAGGCTGACATAAATGATCCTACTGGACAAGGTGTCCAGTAGCTATCTGATTGCCCTACTTCAAGTTGCGCCCCAATTGTTTTCTAAAGTTGCTTTCATGCTTTTGCTTGTCAACAGTGTGCACGTCAAGTACAAAATTTTCTGTTCTGCTATCGAGTACTTGTCATTTTCTCCAGGAGATGATTCCAAAGGCAGTTTTGAAGAAATTATTGAGAGGTTTTCTCTATTTCCTTCAGTGGCTTCTATTTATTGCCACAGACTGGATTTTAGAGTGTCATTATCTCAAATATAAAAGATGTTTTCCTGTTTCCTTTGTTTACAGGGTTTTGTCAAGATCACGAGAAACCAAGATTGCAAAATATGATAAGCCATCTGATGTCGCGGAACAATGCCGATTGCAGAGTCTACAAAAAGCTATGGCCATTCAGTGGCTCTGCTTTTCACCTCCATCCACTATTGATGAGACAGTTGGCGCCAAACTTCTTCTAAGTGCTTTGGTGCATAGGTAATATATTTTCATTTTCTGATTGTCTTAAATGTTAATGAAGAAACTCAGTGGTACTGATATTATTGTTTTTATGATAATTTATGTGATTTTGTTTGATGTTGAATATTTCATGGAGCTCTGGTGAATTATTAAGATTCCCATGGAGCTTCGGTTCATGCATTTACATCCTTTGATATTGCGAATTAAGTACCCTCTGTTTGTGACCTGGCCCACCTGGGTAATATGAGGGTTCTACAGGGTACTCGTGTACGGTTACTCTGAACCAGCTCTTTTATACGTAACTTGATTTGTCTGGACTTTCGATGTGTTCATTTTACAGGCTTACTGGCATTACTGGACACCATCCTTCCTAATTCCTAATATTTTTCTTCCCTATTGTTATCATCCGTGTGCGAGTGTGCACACCTCATTCTGCTGAACATTAACCTAGAATTATCTTTTTTACAGCAATGTACTCTTCAGGGAGTTTGCTCTTATTTCTATGTGGAGGGTGCCAGCAATGCCCATTGGGGCCCATACTTTGCTTAGTTTACTTACTGAGCCTTTGAAACAGTCAACAGAAGCTCTTCGTTCCACAGATGATCATGATGTTTCTGATAGTTTGAGAGAGTTTGAGGATTGGGTATGCTTCTATACCTCTATATTGTTGTCTGATAATTATTATACGCATCTAATATCGATAATCAGTAACTATCCATGTGGAAGGCTGTATATGAATTTTCTACTATATTATTGATAGAGCGAATACTACTCTTGCGATGCAACCTACCGCAAGTGGCTGAAGATTGAGTTAGAAAATGCTGAAGTTTCTCCCCCGGAACTGTCAAATGAGGAAAGACAAAAGGCTGTATTGGCGGCCATAGAAACAATAAATGCATTGCGTTCGCTGTTACTAAGTAAGTTCTTCAGACTTGTGAGGAAGGGTCCTGATATTGCCTCAGCACTCTCTTTGTCCTATTCTAGTTACTGATCTGGGACCTTTCTCCTCATTAGTCATTAGTATTCTCTTATTTATTTGACTTTTAGTAACTGTACATGATGTTCGGAAAATAATGAGCCCATTTTTTCTTGTAGGAAAGGAGAATCTGTGGCTGGTTCCCACTGAAGATCGTAGCTATGAATCAGTGGAGCCTGTGTTTCTGGAATTGCGTGCCACGGCGATGCTCTGTCTATCTTCTGGAGAATGTATGTTTCCTGATGCCACCTTGTGCACAACATTGACGAGTGCCCTTTACTCTTCTGTGAGTGAGGAAGTTGTGCTTGATCGACAACTAGTGGTATGCTTATTAATTTATTTCCTTTTTACAGCTCCCTACTTAAATAAAAAATGAAAGAGATGAAACTTTTGATCTACTCCCTCCGTCTCATAAAGATAGTTTTGCTTTTTTACTGGTTGTTTTGATTGAGCTTTGGCTAAAGATTTCGGGAAGATTAATTATCCAAATGAAATTCTAAAACTTGTTATTGATAGACCATTAAAAGAAAGAGAGAATGAAGCGATGGTATTGTTGATATATGTGATTGAGAGTACCTAGATGAGTTTAGGCTTTTATGGAACATTTAGTTGTCTCTTTTGTTATGCATTTGCATCTGTTAAAGGATTGACCTTGTCCTGTATAAATGTGTGAATTTGCTATGCAGGTGAACGTTTCCATCTCAGCAACAGACAGTTGCTCCATTGAGGTTGTACTTCGCTGTTTGGCAGCCGAGAGTGATGGAATTGGGCCACATGAACTTAATGACGGTGGTGTTCTTGCAACTGTGATTGCAGCAGGATTCAAAGGTAGTTGACTAACTTGGCTATTAATTCTATTTAAAATTACATTTACTATATCGCACATGTTTTCTGCAACTGCCGTTTGATAATTTCACGAATTATGCGGAGTAAGGGTTTTCTGCAACTGTCCCAAAAATGAATGACCAAAACCTTTTCAAACTTGTTCTTGATCAAGAGCAAATATAAAGAAAAATTGTTCATTCATTTTGGGACATAGGGAGTATTATAATAATGATTCCATTTAAAATAAAATATTACAGGTGAACTTGTCCGCTTTCAAGCTGGAGTAACAATGGAGATATCTAGACTAGATGCTTGGTATTCCAGCATTGATGGCTCTTTGGAAGGCCCAGCAACATATGTCATACGAGGTCTTTGTCGAAGGTGCTGCATTCCAGAAGTCATTCTCCGTTGTATGCAGGTAGGTACCCTTTTTCAGAACTAGGAAATATGTGATGTGAATAAAAATAGGATCTCTCATTGTCTGTCTTTGACTTCCTTTAGGTTTCTGTTTCACTTATGGAGTCTGGCAATCCGCCTGAAAGCCATGACGAGTTTATTGAATTGGTTGCATGCCCGGAAAAGGGGTTTCTGCATTTGTTTAGTCAGCAGCAACTGCAGGTACATAAACAATATTAACTTTGTATTTGCTATTGTGGTGTATGCATATTTTGTGTCCAGCTGACAATGTTGATATTTTGCGTTGATTTCAGGAATTTTTATTGTTCGAGAGAGAGTACTCTATATTCCAGATGGAGCTTCATGAGGAATCTGCTGCTTGACTTATTTTTAATTTTATTTTAATGCAGAAACTGAGGTCCAATGTTAGTTGGGTTGTTAGAGATTTTTGATATGTAGAAACTAAGCTCTAAATGTATTATTTTAAATTTGCATTAAGCCTTTTTTTTTTCTACTGGTGACTGGTGTAGCTGTGAAATGCAGAACAGTTAATTGTACTGTAAAGGGGAAGCTCATGAATTTTGTAAGTAATGAGGTTGAAGAGTGGAGTGAAAGTTAAGAGAGTCGTTCAAATGTACCGCAAAATATAATGTGGGTCTAATTGCCAATTAGGGAGTAATTTTCATTTAGTAAAAATTGTATAAAAGGGCAAAGGATAAACCCCGGTGTGCCAAGCGGGGGTTGGGAGAGGGAACCATTTGCTAGAGCCTTCTCTTTGACAATTGTCAAGAGGCTGTTCGTCAAAGTTCGAACTCGTGACCTTATGGTTACCGCAACTTAATCGTTGCGCCAAGGTTCGCTCTCATATTAAAAATTGTATCTGAACGGAATAATCTGTGATGGGCCGAGCCCAACGTTTACTACGAGCCTGGGGGCCCAATAGGCCCATCAAGGGACCAACCACAAAGAATCGGATCAAGGCCTTGGACCATAGCTCGTCTAACATTGGTTGGCAGTCGTCGCCACCGAGCGACCAGGCCCATCCAAACGACGAGCCATCAGATCATTAATGGAAGGGCTAACTTCTAGCCCGTTGACACACCAATTGACACTCGTCCTTCGACTGGACGAGCCTTCCTTCGACCCCAGCTGGCACTCTTCCAAGAGTAAGCGTCGTCATTGAGCGGCTCGTCGTCATTGAACGGCTAACTCTCTCTCGACGAGTCATACCTCAAGGAGACGACCCACCTGGACGCATGCCTGTGTCGTCTCCTCTATTAAGCTTCCTCAACAAGCTTGATTAATTAGCTAATTTGGGATAATGATGCACTGCTGCTAGCCTCGTTATACGTGCAATCACGCATTCAAGAATAACTACAAAAGGTACAGAGGTCGACTTTCCCTTATAAGGCAAACTACTTATCGATGTCAAGCTGCAGTTGTCCCTTACATAGACGGACCAATACCGGCGCGACACGTGTACATCTAGGAGGCGTAGCCGATCTAACGGTTGGAGACCATCCAATCCAACTGCTCGTGAAAACCCTAATACCACCTTTCTAACTATAAATAAGAGAGTAATAACATGGAAAAAGGTAATGCCTTACCGCATATTTCCATACCCACACACTCCACAATATTTCGCACCATATTTCCGCAGTCCATAATCTTACTCTCACGCCGGAGGGGCTTCGCTGGAAGACCCCTGCCAGCTTTCACCCTTTATTTCTTGGCCGCGCAGATCCTGAGCTAGCTCAATCATTTCCTGGACACAAGAACCGAGCTTTGACGCTTCCCGCGCGATCGATTGGGTTCCATTGCCGGAAACGTGTTAGTGATCTTCGCCTACGTAAATACAAATGAGCAGCTTTGGAAAAATGGTGTCCGATGGTCATACAAACAAGAAATCAACCTGGAGATGAGTGGCGTACCACCTCAAGAAGAAAATCCTAGGCCACCCTCACCACCTAGGAACCCTAACTTAAGTGGTTACCAGTGTCACAGTGGACGGTTGATGGTACAGGTCTTCAAGCAACTAGAAGAAGAGAAAAGGGGCCCGTCGCCGAGCGCCGAGGAGACCTCCACTAGAAAGGAGGCCCGAGACACTCGCAAGGTATACAGGAGGTCCCTCTAACCCTAATCTCGACGGAGCGGCTTTCCTCGTCGAGAGAGCTAACGCCCTCGTGGAGTTCTTGCAAATCCAAGACGAGCTAATCCATATGGCCGCTCCTCAAGCTCCCTGTGCATCCCATCAAACAATCTCGTCGGGAAGAAGGAGAAGGAAACCAGAGAGAGAATGCCGGTCGTCGTGGAAGCGGACCGCCACCGGAAACGAGCAAGTTGTGCCCTGCCTTGATCTAAGTGGAGCACATCAATGAAAGACGGAGCCAAGGAGCTCCGATCACAAGAAATAGCCGACGAAGCCGAGGTGCTCGAGCTCACAGGGAGCTCGTCCGTCGAAAATCTTGAAGCTATCAGAATCAAGTCGTCCGGTCGTCTGGCTGCACTCCGTCATTAAGAAATGAACGGGCGCCGAGCCAAAGAGAGAGAACTCGATCTCCACGTCATGAACGAGAGGTTTCCTTCCAGATCTTATAGGTCGTCTCCACCTCCCAGCCTATAGGGGACGATCCATCTCACGACGGCCCGCCCCCACCGAGAGGCAATCTGCCTAATACCGTTACCCGGGGCCCCGTCAAGATAGGATCCCCCACTGCCCGGGCAGAGAGGTAGACATGAGAGAATTTTTTGAGGTTGAAACGTCAAGTGGAAGAGTTGAGGAACAAGAGGAATAAAGTGGACAGCGACGACTCGATGACGACGGCGGCACTAGCGAATCCCCTCGCTCCCCGGATGTTGGAAACCTGGACCCCTGAACTGTGCTTTAAACTACCCGACCTTAAGCAATACGACGGCTCTACCTCAGCCGCTACGGACCACATACTACACCTGAGGCACGATGTACGTGGCGGCAAAGCTTCGGCCACGACGACGTCACGCGCAAGGCTCTCACAAGCACGTTGGTCGACTCGCTTCGAGGTGGCTTTAGAGGCCTACCAAAGGGGAGTATCAATCTTGGAAACAGATGAGGAAGAAGTTTTTAGGAAGGTTTGCTACGGCGGGAGAGCGTCGTAAGACGCCAACGACCTCAAAGAACATATCCCAAGGAACTACCGAAAGCTCAATGAACTACTTCAAGAGGTTTAAGAAATTGGTAGATCAAATTGATGAGGATCTAACCGATAGAGAAATAATAAATTGCTTGTATACGGCGTCCTTTCCTCTACCCCGGACTACGAGCTCCAAGTCCACCCGCCAAGTCTCGCAAAGACCTCTACGCCAAGGCGTGACGCCGTCGCCGAGGCCGAAGAAAGAAAGTTACAAAGAGAGGGAAAGTCTGTGGACGAGGCCGAAGCGACGAAGTCCAAAAAGGATAAGGGCGGAGAAAAAGGAAAGAACAAAGTGAAAGCGGAAAGTTCCTGAGTCGTACACTCCACTTACCGTTTCCAGAGCGTAAATTTTGAGCAACGTTGATTTCGGCCCGCCCGAAGCATGAACCCTAACGGGAAGCGGAAAGAAGAACATGAACAAGTATTGTGAATACCACAGTGGACAAAGGGGCACGACACCGAGGAATGTTTTAGTTTGAAAAAGATCATTCAAAGATGGATCGACGCCGGCGACCGGAGGAATATATAAGGAAGGACCATCAGCCGGCCACAACCGATCGCTAACGACGACGCGCCCTGCAGGAACCCAAGAATGGTCCCGGTGATCTCTCGAGGAGACGAGCAAGAACCAGATTAAGAGCGCCATCTACCATTTAAAGAAGGCCCCGCACGTCCCCGTAAATCGAAATTCCAAACGACGTCATAAGTTTCTTTCCCTACGAGCTTCCACCAACCCATTAGCTCGTCAACAAACCTTAGTCATACCTCGGTTTCATTGATAATTGTGAGTCACTGAGAATCTTGATTGATACCGGAGCAGCCCAAGGATATCCTATTTTACAATGTCTACCAACGAATGGGTCTACTCCGACGCCGCCTAAGTCCTTACTTAGGTCGTCTGTAGGATTCACCAATCATCGGGTAGACGCGAAAGGCCAAATTAGCCTCTCGCCGATATCTGGAGAACACCCTCGAGAACAATCAAGCACCGTAACCTTCATAGTGATCGACGTCGTCGCTGATTATCATGCAATCCTGGCCGCCCAGCCGCCCACTTTGGGATCGTCGCCGCCTCCCCATCAACGAGTTAAATTTCCTTCACGTGCCGGAGTCGGATGTGTGTTGGGACGGCCCCGTAATTCCTAGAGCACGTGCTAAAGGCGAAACGGACTATCGAAATAGACGACCCAAATCACAATGTGAAGCTCTCAAAATCCATCAAAGAAACGACGACCTCGTACGCCAATGTCTCAACGATCAAGTGCGTCGAAGATCCGTAAATTTTGACGAAGTATTCTCGAACGACAAAGCCGCAGAACACAACCTTCGTCGCCCAAGAATCGGGGCCGACCCGGGACAAGCCGATTGACGACGAGGTACCGGATCCGACACCGTAAGCCGAGAAGGAAAATTAAGGAGATCGTCATTGAGTCCATGGGATTTTAGTGGACGACGCCCCGAGATGAAGCCGCAGACGAGCTACTCGAACTAGTCATCCACCCGGATTATCCCGAGCGTAAAATAAACCGGGGTCTCGCTTGTGCACCGAGGAGAGGGAAGAGATAATCTCCCTACTCAAACAAAACCTCGACGTTTTCTGGGAGAGTAGAAGATATGAAAGGCATTAGAGAAGACGTGGCGCTTCACGTGCTCAAAGTGAATCCCACTATGAAATTCAAGGAACAAAGGTGTCGTGTTTTTTCAACTGAAAAGGAGATTGCCATAAAGCAAGAGATTGAGAAATTGATAAGTGCTGGAATCATCGTGAACGCTGGGTTCACAACCTGGTTAGCCAATGTGGTTCTTGTGAAGAAACCTAATGGGAAGTGGAGATTGCGTGTCGACTTTACCGATCCAACATGGCGTGTCCCAAGGACGCTTATCTCGCCAAGAATCGACAAGCTCGTCGATTCTCGTAGCCGGCCATACTACTCTAAGCTTTCGATGCCTACTCCGGCTATCACCAAATCAAGACGGGCCGAGGAGGACATTCAAAACAAATTTTTCAAGCGGCGGGGGAACTTACGTTTATACGAAGATGCCTTGGCTTAAAAACGCCTGGTGCCACTTACCAAAGGATGATAAATAAGGTGTTCAAGGACCAGATCGGCGACAATCCTGAGGCGTACGTTGATGATATGGTCGCCAAATCAAAAAGAGGAAGCACGTCGACGACCTAGAACAAACATTCACCAACCTACGAGCCAATGACATGGTCCTCAACCCGGCTAAATGCGTTTCTGAGTTGGCCGCAGTGGGAAGTTCCTAGGATTTATGCTCTCTCACGGGGATCGAAGCCAATCCCGAGAAAATCAAGGCTTTGATGGATATGGCCGAACCTACGAGCATCAAGGAGGTTCGCGCCTAAATGGACGAGCAGTAGCGGCCTGGGTCGTTTTATTGCCAAGTCCGCCGAGAGATCACTCCCGTTTTTTAAAGCTCTCCGAGGTGCAAAGGATTTCAAATGGACGGACGAATGTTCCTGGCCGTTCAAACAAGCTTGAAAGAATATCTTGGCTCCCCACCACTCCTCCAAAGCCCCGTAGCAGGGGAAGACCTTTACGTTTATCTCTAAGGCGAGTGACAAGGCCGTCGCGCCGTATTGGTCGTGGAGGATGGAGGAACACAGAGGCCGGTTTATTACGTCGCAAAGCTTTGTCGATGTTGAAACCCGTTACTTTAACGCGGAAAAGATCGCTTACGCTCTCGTCATTACAAAGACGAAAGCTACGAGCATACTTCTCCGCTCATCCCATCGCCGTATATACAAATGCCCCATCGCGCAAAATCTTGCACCGTCCCCGAAGCTCGGTCGTCTTCTCAACCGGGAGTATTGAGCCGACCGAGTTCGATATAGAGTATAGACGAGGAAGACCCCGCAAGCTCAATCATCGGCGTACTTCTGGTTGAAACGTCATTCACCATCGACGACGATCAAAGGAAGCCACGGCGCCGAACAAGGGGAAGGAGGTCGCCGAACAAAGTTAAGCGGAGTTAGTTTTGCCCGTAGGATGTTGGGAAAATCTTTTCGTACGGGTCCGCCCACCAAGAACTCGAGGCTGAGCAGGATCGTTCTTGCTGAGCCGTAAAGCGGGACAGCTTTTGAAGAAGTTTTGAGGTTCAAGTTTCAAGCATCAAACAACTGTGCCGAGTACGAGGCACTCGTAGCACCTATCAATATGCAAAGTGTTTCTTTGGAGCTACAAAAATTGGTAAATTTCTTAATCGTGATTCTCAATTGATCGTGAACCAAGCGAGAGGAGATTATCAAGTCGTCGATTCCACCCTCGCAAGTACCACCCGTTGGTCTGAGAATTGATACAAGGTTTAGAATTTTGGGCCATACAGAGGATCGCTCGAGAAAACAACGAGCACGCCGACCTACTTTCAAAGCTAGCTACTGACCAACTCCCGAAGACGAATACGGCCATCACTGCCTATTTAGATCACCACTTATGAACGGGTGAAGGTCCTCTCGCATCGGAGACGGCCCAAAATGTTGGATCGACGAGCTAAAGGCATTCATTGAACGGGAGGAGTTGCCAACTGACGAGGTCTCGGCAAGACGAGCAAAGAGGAAGTCGCCAGATTTACTGGCCGTCGAAGGAGAGCTCTACAGTACGATCCATTACCCGGCCATTGCTGAAGTGCGTTCATCCAGACAAGGTCGTTCAATTGCTGTTCGAAGTGCATCAGGGAGAATGTGGAGGCCATCCTGGGGCCCGTACACTGGCCGATAAAATCATAACCATGGGATACTACTGGCCCCACCTTCGTGAAGACGCCAAACAGTTTGTAAAAAAGTGTGACACCTGCCAACGTTTCGCCGACCTTCCCAAGCCGCCTACAACCGAGCAAACCCCGTCTTGGCCGCCCGGCCGTTTGATATGTGGGTGTTGACTGATTGGGCCTTTTCCGCCGGCCAAGTGGAGGAGTCAAATATGTGATCGTAGCGGCTGATTACTTTTCAAAGTGGGTGGAGGCCAAGGCTTGAACAAGATTACGGAAAACAACGCCCTAAGCTTCATTCATGACTCAATATGGTGTCGCTTCGAATCCCAAGGGTGATCGTTTGACAACGGCCTACGCTTTCAAGAAAATTCGAGCAGAATTGAACAGATGGGCGTCAAACACTCCAAGTCGTCCGTCGCCTACCCCCAAGGCAACGGGCAAGCCGGGCCTAATAAACTCGTCTTATTCGCTCTTGTGCAAAAATCTGAAGGAAGAGATACAAGATGGTTGGACGGACTACCCTCGCCTCCGGGTCGTCCGCACAACCACCCGGGGCCTACGGGGAAACCCCATTTGCTTCTGGCTTACGGCTCAGAGGCTACGGCCCCCGCCGAACTTCACCGCCGACGGACCGAGTTGCTTTGTACGAGGTAGAAAAGAACATCCACAACCGACAAGTCGATCCGGACCTCGTAGACGAACGGAGATTGGATGCCCAATTAAGGATGGAGAACTACAAAAAGAAAACCAAGGCTTATCACGACAAGAAGGTGAAGAGAAGGTTCTTTAAGGCCTGGGTGAATTACGTACTAAGAAAGATTGAAGCAACGGGACTCAAAGCCCGTCAAAACAAACTCTCCCCAATTGGGAAGGACCATACATTGTCACAAGTGTGGTCGAGAGGGAACCTATCGCCTCGCAAAGCCGAACGGTGAAAGTCTCAAGCATCCATGGCACGCCAACCACCTAATGAAATACTACTTTTGAGGTCGTCGACAACATCCAGCCCTTAGTGGCACCTACCTTGTGGTTCCTTATGTAATTTTGTGAAATTTGAAGTTTTTGGGAAATTGTAAGCGTGATACTTATAAATCCCGTAGCTCGTTTTTTACTAGAAAGTTATTTATGAAAGATCGTCGCTTTGTTGATTTTCTACGACACAAATTCTAGCACTTTAACCAAGTATAAAGGTTAGGACGAAGCCGCACTCGCCGAATGCATCTACTTTAACCAAGTATAAAGGTTAGACGAGCCGGACTTCGTCGATCGCTATAACGGTATAGATGACTCGTCCTATAGAACTTTGTCTACGAACAAAAATCTATTGACCTTCATACTATTCCTACGAGCCATCGAGAAGTTGAGAAAATACAAGTTTGAACAAAGGTCGACCATATTAGACGACCCAAATTCCGGTCGTCACTAACGACGACCAATCATACTTGTCCTCAAACTCACTCGCTTCAATACAAGTTATCACGTGCATATCTACGTTAACACAAAGTTAACTAACGTAACACAAAGGCATTGAATAACTTAAAACATAGAGCAAATATTGTACGTACGACCCCTCTAAACAACGAGGAAACAAAGCCGACTACATTACGAAAATTAAAAATTGTTTTGGGACAATGTTTGGAACCACCACCAAATAAAATGAAACATTGTTTGGAAACATTACAAAATTTCTTCAATAAAATGAATCCACCGAGCCCGGCGCCCGAGGAGCCGCATCAGATCTCGGGCCGTCTTCAATAAAGTATTTGTAATAAGCGCCAAAGTTACTGTGGACAACGGCAGGGATGGGCCACTGCCTTTTTCCGGCTGGGCGTCGTCCTCCCTTATGATAAGGAAATCATTGCCGTGGGCAAAAGATAGGTGGACGCAGGGGATGGACCGAGCGTGCTTCGTCGCCGCGAGCCTCCTCCGTGCAAAGGTCGGCCAACTTCCTGGACGGAGAGAAGATCTTTTATCGCAGGTCCAAGAAGCCGCCCGGCCACGTGTTTAGCCCCATCTTTGAAGAACCCACTAGCATGCGTGGTGACCCGCTGAAGACACTTAACTTTTCTTGAAGTCGTCGACGGCATCACGCCCGGCTTCGGGCGCCAAAGATCACGGCCGCCTTCATCGCTCAATCCGGGCTGCCGACTTCTCAAGACGAAGCTTCACAAACGCGAAGACCGTCGAGAGCACCTTCGAGTCGCCCTCGCCTTTGGTTTTTCCTTCCTTCAAGGCATCTATCTCCTTAAGAAGGTTGTCCTTTTCATTAACCAAAAGCTCACGGGCAAGGTGCGAGCTCGCCGACATCGGTCTCCGCCTCCTTCGCTTTGCTCGCCGTCCCCTTATCGCCGACGCGCCTTCATTAGCCGCTCGTTGCCCCGAAGCTCTAAGGCCAAGACACTCCCTATAGCCCGACGTCATGGCGTCCATCATCGCATTTATAGTCAGCAATGTAGCTAAAGTGTTAGCACAAGTATAAAGAGACGGAGAAAACGTAAACTTTAATGCAAAGTACCTCGCTCGATTAGCTCCTAGACGGGCATGAAAGGTTTCGGGAGTAAGATTGGCCTCCTTCATCCTACTGTCAACTCAACGTCCCGTCCACGCCTTGTCAGAGCCGCCCCCAAAGAAGAGCGCGTTGCCATTCCTCTCGCAGATAAGGGATCCTAGCCATACGAGAGGCCTGCAATGGAGGTCGCCATCTCTTCGCCTCGCCTTAGACAAGACCGCCGTAGACGAGCTTGGAGCATCCGCCCTGGAGTTGATGGGTCCGACGCGCCGGGAGGGTCAACGAAATGACTTTTTTCTTTTTGGAGGCACGAGCGCCGACCTCACGGAGCTCGGGCTCAATCCGTGCTTTCCACTTCAATGCGCTCGCCTCGTCACAAGAACGGCCATCTCGAGCTCCAACAGCCTTCCATACTGATCAATCTCCATCCCTCGCTCTCAAAGTGCACAACAAAGCTGGATTGACGACTCCTCAAAGATATTAAGCCCTCAACGGCGGGCTCCCTCTCGATCATCTAATGGCACCACCGGATCTTTGGGGAGTTGCTCATTCCTCGTCGTCCCGCCTCTCCCGACGATCGAGTATGGCAAGGGTCGCAGCCTCTCTCCTTCTTCTTGGTACCCCGATCACTAGCTCGATGGCTCCGTCCATGATCCTTGCTTCAATTTTATCCACGTCTCCTTGGGTAAGGACTCGCAAAACAACCAAGGAAAAGAGATTAGTCTTTACTAACGACGAGACGAGCAAAGAGTAAAATTAAAAAGATAGCAGTGAGCCCAACCCCCATTCATTTCAAGGTGGTCGCAGCCTCTCCTCAATACGACTCGCCCGTGCCGTCGCACAGCTTCAAACAATTATCTTTAAAAGCAAACTCCCGCGGACGACCCAGCCAGATAATGCATCCAGTCAATCTTCACCAAAGGATCGTGCCCTACGGATGGTTTGGGCATCATACCACCCGGATGTATCTCCATTGTGAGGCCTCTATATCTTTGTACGAGACCCATCCAAGATCTAGCAACCTCGTCGATTTTTCCTTCACTCGTCGGCCCACCTGAGCTTGAAAATGTGCCTATCACCGATCGACGGTTGCCCTCTCGGGAAAGGAAACCGCCACCCTACTCGGCTTTCCACCGCATCAAGTGGTTCTCCCATCCATACACCTTATTTGGAATATCCAGAAAAAGTTCCGTGCGTCTCGATCGAAGACACACTAACAGCCGTTTTCCCTTTCGGCCGTATTCCTGGTCGTCCTATAAGATCGACGAACACTTGCTGCATGGCTCGTAGCCAAGGAATCTCGCATACGATGGCAAACCCGCATAAAATTTCTGACGGTATTGGCACTGACTTCCATGGGCACACAAGCGGAGTCCTCCAAGAATTCGTTGATGAAGGGGTCCAAAGGCAGTCTTAGACCGAACTCAAACTGTTTGTAAAAGAAGCCCACCTTCTCCTTACTGGTCACTAAGGAATGGCGACGGGGCTCATACTCCGCCAAACCGAGATGCTCCAACTTGTAGGTCGAAGCTCGGACCCTAAACGATCCCCGTAGGCGTCGATCATTTGCTTTCCGACGTCTTGTTTCCCGAGCTCGATCTTAGGCAATGACCATCTTCCTCTTGCCCCGCCTCCAAACTCATCGTCGGCCGATCCAACTTGTACGAATGTATGGTAGGTCTCGACCGTCTGCTCACCCCTAGCACTCGTGCCGGCCTCGTTTACCTCCGGGGCCGGCCGGTCAGACGCCTGGCCGTGTGATCCATCTCTACAAAACAAGGAGATAAAAAAGGGGAATCGCCCTAACTTCCGTAGGCAACGACCTACCTAATGGCGACCTAGATTCCCCTACGACCAAAGCCCTAATTGAATCACGACGGGACAAAGAATAGTGGGTTCCGAGCATGGGTGGGCAAGTCGCTCATCGACCCGAAAGGAGTTACCATCGGGTCACCGTCCTCAAAATCCCCTAGATTTCTCCATCCGGGAACCCCAAGGGCTCATTCTCAAAATTGAACTTCTCCAAGATCAAGAACACTCAAATAAAGGAATCTCCCTCCAAATCCCCTTGGCACATTTATAAACCCTTCGATTCAACCCAAAGCCAAACTTGACACCTCTCTCGAAGCTTATAGTTCTTGGTCCCATTTGATTGGCCTCTCTACAAACCCAATGAAAAACCTTAAAATGAAGAACAAATGAAGAAATTACACGTTTCCTACGGGCTTGAAGATGGTTTTTCCGGGATGGTTTCATTCCGGTGGCGAGATCGAAGAAGCTCCTAATCCAAGCCGCCGGATTATCTAACGATGGTGAAGCCAGACAAATAATATCGCCGAAAGCGTTTGCACGGTATGGCCGGAAATCGCCTCTTACTTTGCTCTCACCGATCAAGGGTTTGGAAAGTTTGAAATGATGAAGAAAGAAAGTTTTTATATTTGGGGGAAGATGAACGGTTTATTCCTCGGGGAAACCAAACTGGCAATGAGTAGGGGCATTAAATACCCTCTCGCAATTTTCGAGACACTTGTCCCCATCGTAGGACACGCGGCAATCAAGAAGAGATCTCAGCCGCCCACGTCACCTACGCGCGACGTCACCGTAATTCAAAATTCAAATTGACGGCCGTACGGGTTGCTCGAGGGAAAATAACAACTCCCGCTCGTCGAGACGACCATGAGTCAGGGGCCACCGAGCGGAATAATCTGTGACGGGCCGAGCCCAACGTTTACTACGAGCCTGGGCCCAATAGGCCCATCAAGGGACCAACCACAAAGAATCGTATCAAGGCCTTGGGCCATAGCCCGTCCAACACCGGCCGGGCAATGCCGCCATCGAGCGACTGTGCCCATCCAAACGACGAGCCATCGACCATTAATGGAAGGGCTAACTTCTAGCCCGTTGACACACCACCGGGCACTCGTCCTTCGACCGTACGAGCCTTCCTTCGACCCCAACCGGCGCTCTTCCAAGAGTAAGCGCCCATTGAACGGCTAACTCTCTCTCGACGAGTCATACCTCAAGCGAGATTTACACCAACTGGACGTACAGCTTTCCAGTGTCGTCTCTTCTATTAAGCTTCCTCAACAAGCTTGATTAATTAGCTAATTTGGGATAATGACAGACCTGCCACAAAGGCCTTGTTATACGTGCAATCACGCATTCAAGCAATAACTACAAAAGGTACAGAGGTTGACTTTCCCTTATAAGGCAAGCCGCTTATCAATGTCGAAGCTGCAGTTGTCCTTACATAGACGGACCAATCCCAGCCGTGACACGCGTACGTCTAGAAGGCGTAGCCGATCTAACTGGCTGAGACCATCCAATCCAACGGTTCTGGTGAAAACCCTAATACCACCTTTCTAACTATAAATAAGAGAGTAATAACATGGAAAAAGGTAATGCCTTACTGCATATTTCCATACCCACACACTCCACAATATTTGCACCATATTTCCAGTCCATAATCTTACTCTCACGCCGGAGGGGCTTGCCGGAAGACCCCTACATAGCTTTCACCCTTTATTTCTTGTGCTGTGCAGATCCGGAGCTAGCTCAATCATTTGCTGGACACAAGAACTGAGCTTTGCACGCTTTCCTGCGCGATCAAGACTCATTGTCATACTCATAACAACAATTTACTTACTATTCCTCTACTCATTTTCTCTCATATTTTACTTTTTTTACTAACAACACTTTCTTCACTTAGGCTCCGTTTGTTTCACCGTAAAATATTTTCTAAAAAATGTTTTCCGTAAAATAACTTGTTTTACGGCGTTTAAAAAATGCAAAAAAAACAAAAAAAAAATCAACGGAAAACATTTTCTGGTCAACGAAAAATATCTTGTTTTACCCCGTAAAACAACTTACCGACCTCGAGATCAGTAGAACATTTTCCGTGGCTTTTGGGTACGTTCCCTTCCTAATTTCTGATATCCCCTTCTCGTTATCCCAGTTTCGTCGATTTGTGTATTTTGATTTGGGGTTGTTTGTTGTTTTTTATTTACTGTTTGATGAATTCAGCATTCTGATTTCTAGTGTGTTCAATTTTAGTTTAGTGTTTAGGCTTATGAAGAAATTGGCATTCTGATTCATCAATTTGTCAAACGCCGGAAAATGTTTTTTGAAAAACATTTTACGGTGAAACAAACAAGTTTATGTCATTTTTCGGAAAACGTTTTCATTTTTCGAAAAATGTTTTTCGAAAAATATTTTTCAAAAAATATTTTACGGTGAAACAAACGGAGCCTTATTATCTCTCATTTTACTATCATATTATTTCTTAGTTATATTATACTCAAAATTTTGATACATGAGAGAGCATACATAGTCATTTTCATCGAACGAATTGGTCGAGTCAGGGTCGGGTCGGCAATGGTATAATCAGATTCGATAAAAGAAAAACATATTGTCTACAGAAGATTATGACATCATAGATTACTACATTAAAGATTCATAGAATGGTACTGTCTGCAGTGCAGTGAAATATACTCTCTCCCTCAGTCCCAATAATAAGTTCACCATTTTGGTTTTGACACGCAAATTAAGAAAATTAGTGAGTAGAGAAAATATTGTGAGTGTAATAGTAAAATAGGAGAGAGAATGAGTGGAGAAAATAGTAAATTTGAAAAATATTGTGAGTGTAATAGTAAAATAGGAGAGAGAATGAGTGGGTGGAATAAGAAAGATTTTTTTGTCATTTAGGAAATATAAAGCCTTTAAACGACACCCATTTTAATAAAAAAAGAACTTATTAATTGCAGGATGAGTATAGGTTGACCAACCACTTCTTCCTCCATCACATTCAGTTTTGACCTACCTTTGACTGCAAATCAATTAAATATTAAACTAAAATCTATACTTCCTTGGTCCCAAATGAAAATTAAAATAAAAATCTAAATTTATTCTAATTAAAAACAAATGTTTTTTTGTTTACATTTATCGCTTGAAAAATTCCATAGGGTTATTTAGATATTCATAATATTGCGATCATAATTCAATTAAATCAAACATAAAAATTGAAATAATATTTTTTCGAGACCCGGACGAATATCTCATTTTATGCTTGAATATTTAAGGGCTGCTACCAAATACCAATCATCAATTGCCAGCTCAACTTTCTGTCTAACAAGAATTATCAACCTTACTCCTTATATTATTATCAATTCTTTAATCTCATCGATCAATAAATTAATATTTTCTTCACAAATTGTTAATCTAACAACTTCAAAGAAAATAAAGGAATCAAAATTGGTTATGTAAGTGCAGAGAAATGGTGTTACCACTAAGTGTTAGCAGACTAATGTGTTATCATAAGTGATGATAACATTTTCACAGTGTTATCAGACACACAATCCGAAATAATAGTTGAACATTTCTTCACATGATATAGTATACTAATGTGTAAATATACTTACAAAATATGCTTTTGTTGTTGGCATAAAATACATGTTGTAACAATATGGAGATAACTACATATATGGAAGGAGTAGTAAAAAAAAGTTACGCATAAATGAAGATTTATGCATGACATATGTAAATGAAAAAATCATGTGGGAATACTTGTTCAAAGCTGAAGTTGCTTAACATAAAATAGTACAAGCACATAAAAGCACGTGGGTACAAGAGACTAAAGCTAAGACTTGGAATTAAAGAAAAGTTGTTGCTACATTCAAGAAAGATTGCCATTTTCTTTAGGCACATGCTCAACCACTACTCTCACTTATCCAAGTTCATTCAAGATGTTACACGAAGTAGCATATAAGTATTTGGATGCTATAAATAGGCAAATGTGTAGACAATAACAATATGTCGAGAAATCAGACACAACTTATACAATAGAAGATCAAATACTCCTCGCCTCTATTAGATTCCCTCCCACAAATCTTCTTCTACCTTCAAAGTCATTGTACTTGATTGTGTCGTGGCTAGTATATAATTTCGTTTTTTATCTTATTAGTTCGTAATACTTCATTATTATATAGTTAGGGAACATTCAGTATTGTAATTATATTTCATTGTGAATAGAAAATTTCGACTAAGCGGCACACTCAAGTTATATATTTATATAACTTAAGCAAAAACTATTTCTTGTGTTTATTTTCGCTGCAAAACTTGTTTTTTACAAACTGTTTTCAAACTTCGTTTATGTTTGTTACCGTAAGTGTTATCAGTTGTTTTATCAACATTTTTTATAACACTTGCAAACATGACATTGACAATTTCAGGTTACTTTTACAAGAACCCTAATCCTATATAAAAGAAAATGAGTAATGAATAACAAAAACTAAAAAAATTGGAAAATGCGGCAATAAATTCAGATAACGGCTAATGTCATGTAAGTGTAATATTTTCCATTTGAATCCAAATCAAACCACATTTTATTGATATGTTTTTGTTTAGTAAAATGTTAATTGATGACGCCAAGTTTTTCAGGGTAAGAAGCGGTTCAAGGATATTTGGCAGGATATTTTTGGTGGTTTGAGGTACCTATAATACAACACAAATGAAGCAGCGTTAAGGTCAAAGTTGGATGTTAGTTCAACTCAGGCCCTCGGGTGTGAGAGTAAGATTACTG
This sequence comes from Adenophora triphylla var. japonica, assembly GCA_022495995.1. Taxonomy (NCBI): domain Eukaryota; kingdom Viridiplantae; phylum Streptophyta; class Magnoliopsida; order Asterales; family Campanulaceae; genus Adenophora; species Adenophora triphylla. The sequence goes on along the minus strand of JAFEMH010003636.1, from coordinate 167,164 downwards.
AGCAAAGAAGACTTTGAATACCTTGAGTGTGTGTGAGTGTATAGGATTTGAGAATAATATGGCTTACTCAATATATTTGGAACTTATCTTGTCCAAGGGGACAAAGGTTTTCTATTTATAGGCAATGGAGAGGTGCTTGTTGATGTAAGCAATGAGATCAGCCCTAGAGGGTACTTTGGTATTTGACCGCCTACACGTGTTCGCAGATAATTGGCCCTGTCAGGGAGGGAACATTGACTGTAAAGGGGGCATGGTTGAAAGGGACATGAGCCGTGTATATGGCTTGGCGCATTAAATGAAATAGTAGGCGCCTGTCTGAGCCGCATTGAATACGTGATGGGGGAGCCGGCAACTTGCATGTCAGAGCCAGTAAGCTAACTTGCTCAGTAAGGCTTGCATTAATCGGGAGGCAGGTGAGATAACCGGGAGGCAGGTATGAGCCCGCGGTCAACATCTTGGGCGCGGTCAAAGGTATTTGACGCACGCACGGATGGAGCGGTCATACCTCCTGCGGGCACCAATCCAGCGATTAGGATCCCTCCGGTCTTTGAGAAGGATGATGCGGGGAGGAACGCAGTCTTGACCTCAGGGGTCTATCTGTCCGCGGTCTTCACTCCAGCGGTTTAGGGAATGCCACGTCACCGGTTCCTTGGACCAGACCGAGCGTGGGCCTGATCCAGCAGGTACGGGCTCATCATTACTAACATGTTAATTTTAATCGAGAAACATGCATTTAAGCTTGGTGAGACCAAATTCTTAGATGATTACCAAATCTATTATACCATATTATATATAGTGATCTATCAATTATGTAATACACAACAAAAGTAGTACAATTTCTTTTCGTATTTTTTTACATGTATATTGTCAACAAAAGTGGTATCTAGTACAATGTGTATACCACTATTAGGATTTTAACCATCTTTCAATTTTGATATACATATCTCGCTATGAAAAATGAATATTGATTATGCCAAAAACGTTCGAATCAGCTCAAATTCAGCGACAATTTTTATCATGTATGATTGAATAGCCTGAGAAAGAAGAACAAACACGTAAACTAATCTGGGGCTTCACCAGCGAATGCCCTCCAGCGTGAGAGTAAGTATTTGTGTTTGAAAAGAGAAATCAATTGACAAGAGTTTAGAGTCAAAAGATTTATTACTCAAATAATGAGAATTATGACTTGTATTTATAGGCATAGCCTTATAGAGTCCTTGTTGAATAAGAAAGCGTGTGAGATGTGGTTATAATCCTATTGGGATTATAACTGTTCACAGTCCTTATTTGAGTAAAATTAGATAATGTATTTTGCACGTGCGCCTTGGAGGAGATCCCCTCGTCGTACATGGTTTGGTCGGCCCAAATTGTGCCGAGGAAGGGAGTTGTGAAGGTTAGGGAAGTTTCTTTCCTTATTTTGTAGACAACCGAGGAAGGGCTCCTCGTCTTCAAAGGAGGCCTTGCTCAGCCTATATGATTATGCCTTGTCAGCATGCAGTTTTGTTGGGCATTAGTCATTATTCGCTCTGATATGTCTAGGTCGACATAGTGGGAATGGCGAGTCACCCTCAGTCCAACCAGACTTACCCCCGGAGGTTCGTGAAGTCAGCAGTCACCCTCTCTCTAATGTGATTGGTGATCTGTTTTTCGGTGTTCAAACAAGGAGATCGAATTATGACGAGCATACTTCCTTGATATCTCAAATTGAACCCAATAAGATTGATGAAGCACTCCAAGATTCTAGTTGGGTCGTTGCTATGCAAGAAGAACTCAACCAGTTTGAAAGATGCAAGGTCTGGACTTTAGTGCCTAGACCTCAGGATCAAGGAGTGATAGGAACTAAGTGGGTCTTTAGGAATAAGATGGATGAGAATGGAAGCATCACTAGGAATAAAGAAAGGTTGGTTGCACAAGGATATAGGCAAGAAGAAGGAATCGATTATGATGAAACCTTTGCTCCAGTTGCAAGATTGGAAGCTATCAGAATCTTCTTAGCCTACGCCTCTTTCAAGCATTTCAAGTTATATCAAATGGATGTAAAGAGTGCATTCCTCAATGGCGAACTGCAAGAGACCGTGTATGTTGCCCAACCACCTGGATTTGAAGATTCCAAATTTTCCAATTATGTCTACAAACTCCAGAAAGCTTTGTATGGACTTAAGCAAGCTCCAAGGGCATGGTATGAGACTCTATCTAAATTTTTACTAGAAAAAGGATTTAAACGCGGTAAAATCGATACAACTCTTTTTATTGCCAAATATAATGAGCATACTCTACTTGTTCAAATATATGTCGATGATATTATTTTTGGTTCTACTAATGAGTTACTTTGTAAGCGTTTCGAAAAACTAATGAAATGCAAGTTTGAGATGAGCATGATGGGAGAATTAACATTCTTCCTCGGGCTTCAAATCAAGCAATGCGAAGAAGGTATTTTCCTCAGCCAAGCCAAATATACCAAGGAACTAATAAAGAAGTTTGGATTAGAAAATGCTAAAGCATATGATACTCCAATGGCCACCGTCAATAAGCTAGATAAAGATCTCAAAGGTAAGAAAGTTGATCAAACTTTATATCGAGGTATGATCGGCTCATTACTTTATAGGAAAAATTAGGGTGATTTCTCCATTCGGGATTGTATGTGTTTGAATACATACCACCATTTTCCCCATAAGAATTAACAAAATTTACTTGATCACTAGAAGTAGTGTCAAGCAATTCACAATATTCTGTACTATGTGAATTTGACCCACATAGTTCACAAACAACATTAATGTTGGCCACGGGATTTACATTAAAGTTTTCAAACTTTTTAAGAAGCATATCAACTTTAGAAGACAAGGTAGTAATGACATCAATATTGTACTTACCTGGAATCCCCTGCGGTTGTTTCCTCTCATTGAACCATTGATAGTGATTCAGGGCTATGTTCTCTATCAAGTCGTATGCTTGATCCACCGTCTTATTCATTAGTGCACCTCCTGCGGCGGCATCAATTGTCTCCCTTGTTCTATGCGTGAGATCATTGTAGAAAGTATGCACAATTAACCACTTTTCAAGCCCGTGGTGAGGGCACATCCTTAGGAGCTCTTTGAATCGCTCTCAAGCGTCATACAGTGATTCACTTCCTGTTTGGCTAAAATTTGTAATTTTCGTCCGAATTTGAGCGGTCTTGCTCGGAGGGAAGAAACGTCCAAGAAATGCTTCTTGAATCTGGTTCCAAGTTATAAAAGAGTTGGGTGGGACTGAAATTAACCACTGTTTCGTCTTATCCTTAAGAGAGAAAGGAAAAAGGCGCATCCGAATTGCTTCCGGGGTAACATTCTGAATACGTGTGGTATCACAGTATTCCAAGAATGTTTGGATGTGGAGATGAGGATCTTTGAAAGCAGTGCCGCTATATTGGTTATTCATAACCATAAGCAAAAGTCGCGGCTTTATCTCAAAGTGTGCCGCTTCGGCATTCGGCACAATAATAGGGGATCTAGTTCCCGGGGTACTTGGATTAACAAAGTCCCGTAGGATCCTAGCGGGTGTTTGCGGTTCTCCTTTCATATCTTTCTTTAAAGTCTCTCTAAATCTTCTTAGTCTCTCGTGAAAGTTTCTTTCGGGTTCTGGATCAAAATTGTCAAAGTATGTCCGAGCCCGTTTCATGCACTAAGAGAAAAACACTTGAAGAGAGATTAAACGCAACAATTTATCGGAAGTAGAGAGCAAAACAATATAAAACAGAAATAGCAAAATAAAAATAAATAAAAATTATGAAGTAAAGACAAAAATTTAAAAAGTAAACCGTTGTTCCCAGGCAACGGCGCCAAAAACTTGTTCGATCGAAACCTAACGGTTTATTTATATCCGCAAGCGCACGGGCTATTGTAATATAGCGGGTGCAAGTACGGGTCGATTTCACAGAGACAAGGTTTACTTTAGGAAATATTTTTGTCTTTAGAAATTATAGAAAAGATTGGGGGGAGATAAAATTTGTTTTTAGAAAAATAGAGAGAACATAAACAGAAAATTCTTTAATTAAATTCTTATAAAACGAAGCATTCTCGGGATTGGAAATCATACACATAATTTTGTTCATCAAATCGTCATTGTCTTAGAGATAAAAGATTTTCATAAAAAGCAAGGATGATATATTCGGCTTGCACTACTTCTCACGGTCAAGCAAGTAGCGTTGTATTCTTCACTAATTATGTCCTAACTGTTTGAGATTTCCGTTTACGTTGTTCCCGCCCTGTCACAAACGGGCGTTCCGGCTTATCTCTAGCTGACCATAATTAGTAAGAACCCTTTAAGAACGAGAGTCGATATATTTTCCATTAAAGGAACATCCCTAGGCCATTGAACTACTTTCATGATCAATGAAACCTAGTTTCTTTATATGGTTCCGTCAATCGAGATTCTCCGCTAGGTACTTCTCTCAATTGACTGAATCATACAAATTGGACATCTCCAAAATGTAAGGCATTTAGAGAATAATATAAAGAAATTGTTTAGATGAAGAAAGAAGACAAGAATTTTCTTTTTGAATGATGAACAAGTATGCTTTTGAGTTTCCAACCCCAAGAATAAGAGGGATTACTCACAAGCCATTTATAACATATACGGAGTAAGAAAGACTTATGAATATAGAAGGCAAATGCTGGAAATGGTGCTTCACTTTATTGCTTCTCTTCCAAGGTAATTTCAAGAACAAACAATGAACTTGATCTTCAAATCTCTTTGGAAATTGTTATCACAAGTGTTTGTATTTTCTATCTATGAAGTATCAGTGATTTCTCTCTAAAATTTCGTATCTAAAACTGATTACAAGGGTCCTATTTATAATTGGGAGGAGACTCTTCAATTGGGTGCCATCAAAAGGTGCCTTTACATCTGCAGTCACGATTTGCACGGCCGCGTCAAGGAAGTTGCACGGCCGTGCGGCCCTTGACGCCAGATTTGAATTTGAGTCTTGACACTTCGCACGGCCGCTCCTCTCCAAGCTGCACGGCCGCTCTAAATAATGACACGACCACTCCCTCTTCAAGACACGGCCGCTCTATATTTTAGGGCCACAAATGGCCTGAAAATGGCTAGGTGCACGGCCGCTCTATGTTGGCTGCACGGCCGTTCCACCTGGAATTTAACTTTGTGTGCTTGAGTTGGTTGGTGCTCTTCCATGTCTTTTGCCTTGAAGTGTCCAAGCATCCTTTTGATAAAAAGACCCTAAAACCTGTCTTTAAATGCAAGAAATATACCAAAAGACGTAAAATCTAGATAATATAAAAAAGGAACTAAAAAGTACATAAAATGAAATAAAAATGATGCTTTATGCATTTAAAAAGTATATAAAACTAAGGATAAATGACTATATAATAGTCACTTATCAATTATGTATCGAAGTGTTTGACATGTTAACAAGTTAAAGCCGAGCATCAAAGACCCGCCGGGTTGCTTCATCCGTTAGAGACTCCGGAGTGGAAATGGGAGCATATTACGATGGATTTTGTCACGGGATTGCCTGGAACTAGTAGGAAGCATGATGCAGTTTGGGTGATCGTAGATAGATTGACCAAGTCCGCTCATTTCCTACCTATTGACATTAGTTATTCGTTGGAGAGACTTGCGAAGTTGTATATTCATGAGATAGTAAGATTGCATGGGGTTCCAGTTAGCATTGTATCAGATCGTGATCCTAGATTTACTTCCAGATTTTGGCAGGCGTTACAAAAGGCTTTGGGTTCAGAATTGAGATTTAGTACAGGGTTCCATCCTCAGACTGATGGCCAATCCGAGAGAACAATTCAAATTCTTGAAGATATGTTGCGAGCTTGTTCTGTTGACTTCTCGGATTCTTGGGATGTTCATTTGCCTCTTGTTGAGTTCTCTTATAACAATAGCTATCAGTACTCGAGTATTGAGATGGCACCTTATGAAGCTTTGTACGAGAGGAAGTGTAGATCTCTGATCTGTTACGAAGTTGGGGAAGCCAAGATTTGGGGTAATGATATGGTTCGGGATTCAGTTGATAAAGTCAAGATTATTCGGAACCGATTGATTACGACACAGAGTAGACAGAAAAGCTATGCAGATCAAAGGAGGCGAGACCTTGAGTTTCAGAAGGGAGACCTTGTGTTCTTGAGGGTTTCACCTAAAGTGGGGATTAAGAGGTATGGTAAGAAGGGTAAGTTGCCTCCAAGGTACGGTGACCCTTTTGAGATTGTGGAAAGAGTTGGGAATCTTGCTTATCGCCTTGCTTTGCCTTCATCTCTTGGGAAAATGCATAGTGTGTTCCATGTATCCATGCTTCGTAAGTATGTGTATGATCCTTCTCATGTGTTGCCGAGGATACCCGAGGACATTGAACCGAATATGTCTTACGTGGAGCAGCCGATTCAAGTGATTGATACTAAGGTGCAAGAGTTGAGAAATAAGAGTATTCCCCTCTTTAGAGTAGTTTGGAGGAATCACGACGTGGAAGAATCAACTTGGGAGCTCCGGGAAGAGATGGAGCGGAAATATCCTTGGTTGTTTGATATTCGTGGTAAGTAAGCTAAAATTCGGGTCGAATTTTCTTTTAGGGGGAGTGAATGTCACGACCCTAGTTCTAGGCATAATTGATATATGCTTGAATTAGTAATTATGGCGTGCATTTCATATTATTATATGTTTTGCATTTTGTTGGTAGCAATTATGTGTTAGTTAACATTTTATAACTTATATGATATTTTAAATATATTAATAAATAAAAAATAATTATTTAATGTCTTATTGAAAATATTAAGAGTGGTGTAGTTAAAATGGTAATTGTTGAAAATTATTATAACTTATTATAATCCATGAGGTGCTTAAGTATAAATGTAGGAATTTAAGTCATCTAATTGTAGTACTAAGTTCATGGAGGAGCCTTAGTGTAAATGATAAATGTTTATCCTTATGATTTTTGAAGAAGCTTCATCATTTAAACAAAACCCTTTTTCAGCTCATCTCCTTGGTCCAAAATTCCAAAACCTATTTTTCAACTTAAAAATCTCCTAAATATTCTAGAAAAATTCGTTCGGCGATCCGTTCGTTTCTTTGTGTTCGGGAGAAGAGGGGGGTCATTTTCATCCGATTGAAGTTTCAAGTTTTTAATATTATTTTCAAGTAAGTTATTATATTTTTCCTTGAATTGCATGCTCATTTAGTGTTAAAATGGATGTTGTTGTTGTTTAATGGTTGCATGTGATTTTTGATCAATTTTCTTGAGTTGGAATCGGTAAAAATGGCTTTGGCTAACTTGGAAATGGTTTGAGGTCATTTTGGTTGGAATATACTGAAGTTGGTGTTTTGGTATTGTTGTTTAAGTTGGAAAAATGGACTTGTAAATGTCTCATATGAGTTTGCTGAAGTTTCAGCTGATGTGCTGAATTCTGCATAGGGCACGAGTCGTGCCCTCTGGCACGAGTCATGCCATACAGTCATGACCAGTCGTGCCTTGGGGTGGACGAGTGTATCAGGCTGCATGTAAAAGGGTCACGAGTCGTGCCCTGGGGCACGAGTCGTGCCATGCCCAGTTTTGCTGAGTTGTTTTCAAAGCAATGTAGGTTCAACTATATAACATATATTTCAACCAATTGAACACTATAATCAAAGTAAAACATATGAGCTTCAAAAGGATGTCTTTACATACCAATTGTGATAATTGGAAGATGGTTAAATATTTGGTTAAAGTAGGTTAGAACAATTGATTTCCATTAAACCTAACTTGTTTAACATCCTTATATGATTGATGATACATCCTTGAATGGTTATTATAAGTGTGTAGACCTTATGTGTTGCACCTTTTGGATTTGTTTGACATCTTTATGATGTGCTTGATTAGGGTTCCCTACTTTGGAATCCTAAGTTGAATTGAATTGGTTCAAGGATGGTTTAGCCTTTGTGCTACTTTTGATGGATACTTGTTATCATTTTGCTATCATTTTGATATGCTATATTGGTATGGTTCCCTACTTTGAAATCATCGGTTATTGTAAGCAAGTATTTAGTACTGTGCTTCTATTTAAAGTTCAGCTGGTACTTGATTGTTAGGCAGTGTTATGGGATTATAATGACACCCGAGCCGAGTTCGTTATAATCCATACATTGGGGTCCCTTTTTCCCTACCATTGGACATGGTTTGGGTAGTGGGCTAGCTCCCCTGTTTAGGGTGTAGTCTAGTTGCACATTTGGGGTATGACTTTGTGTCATTTTCACCCGTATTGTTGATATTGTGATTGGGTTTCGGAACCGCTTCTTCAGCTGTTGATGCTGCTCGGATCGTGATATCCTTTTGAGGATTAAACCTTGGCTCAGTATCCTTTTAAGTGTTACATTATTGCACTTATGTGTTATATATATATATATATATATATATATATATATATATATATATATATATATATATATATATATGGGTTTTGTTAGGATACCCACAATAGGAGTATCCTAACAAGTGGCCCATTTTTTTGGATCAAGATGCCCCTTCATCTGGTACATGAACCAAAAATAAATAAGGGGTATTTTGGTATTTTAGGCACCAACAACGCCTTGGTATTAGCAAATACTGGGTATCACAAGGCACTCGGGAATCGGCGAACTCGGGAATACAAGGCGCGTGGCACAGCGCGTGGACACCAAAGACGGCGTGCAGTTAAAATACCAAAATACCCCTTCTCTATTTTTAGTTCATGTACAAGATGAAGGGGAATTTTGGTCCAAAAATAATGGGCCACTTGTTAGGATACTCCTATTGTGGGTATCCTAACAAAATCCTATATATATATATATATATATATATATATATATATATATATATCTTTGTGATGACAAGAATGTGATATATATATGATGAGTTGATGTTATATGCTTTCATAATGTGATTGCATATCATATTGCTGCATATATAATAACTTGCTGAGATTTATCTCACCCCGTCCTTTTATTGCTTTCTTAGATAGAGCCGAGCCAGGGGCTAGGACACGTTGAGCACCGAGAGGACGCCTATTTGGGATTGTATTTTGAGAAAGGTATTTTGTAAGGTTACATTATGTAAATGTATAACCTTGGTGTAGTATTCCGAGACTTGATATGTTGTCCCTATTTTGCAACTCTTTATGGATTGTAAATATTTTTCATTTTGGAACTATGTTTCCTTGGTTTGTAAAGGAGTTGTATGTTGGTTTGTAAAGATTTAAACGTGGATTTTCAAGTTAATGTTGTTACTTTTAATGGAATGTTTATAAAAGTTTCTTTAAGTTAAACAGGTTTTGAAATTGACAAATTTTAGAAAGGACATTTCGAAAGTTTTTTCTAAAATAAAGGCGTCTTCAGAGCGTGTCCCGGCGTGGGGCCAAGTAGGATCACGGTTCGGGGCGCTTTAGGGATCCCAAGTACTCCTTCATCTGTTTAAATGATTCTCAGCATTCAGATGTCCAGGAGAAGCTCTTGGTCCCCTTCAAGACTTTGAAGAAAGGCAGCAATTTTTCAGTGGATTTTGCAATGAATCTCCCGAGTGCAACTATCCTTCCATTCAGTCTTTGAACCTCCTTAATGTTGGTAGGTTCCTTCATGTCTATCAAGGCTTTGATTTTTTTCCGGATTTGCCTCAATTCCTTTTTGCGATACCATAAAGCCTAGGAAATTTCCGGCCGTTACTCCAAACACACATTTACTTGGATTCATTTTCATGATGTTTGCTCGTAGGTTATTTAAAGCTTCCTCCAAGTCAGGGGCGTGAATGCCATTCCTAGTCTTGATAACCATGTCATCTATGTAGCCTTCCATGTTACGGCCTATTTGATCCCCAAAGACTTTGTTGACCATTCGATGGTAGGTTGTGCCCGCATTTTTGAGCCCGAAGGGCATCATGGTATAACAATAAATTCCTCCAGCTGCCTGGAAGGTTGTTTTCTCAATGTCTTCCTTAGCCATTTTGATCTGGCGATAACCAGAGTAAGCATCTAGGAAGCTAAGTATTTTATGTCCGGCAATGGAGTCTACCAGCTTGTCAATTCTGGGGGGAGGGTAACTGTCTTTCGGGCAGGCATTGTTAAGATCTCTGAAGTCGACAAACATTCGCCACTTCACGTTATGTTTCTTGACCATCACAACATTGGCCAATCAAACAGGGTAGATTGCTTCCCTAATAATTTCAGCACTTATTAATTTATGTACCTCTTGTTTGATGGCATATTCCTTGTCACTTGCAAAAATTCTTCGTGTCTGTTTGATAGGTTTAACAAACGGTTCAACTTCCAATTTGTAGAGATCTATCTCTTCCTTGATACCCCTCATATCCTCGACCTTGCAGGCGAAGACATCAGGATTATTTTTTAGCAGGGTGATGATTTCCTCCCTATGTTCATGGGAAAGTTGGCCTCTGTTTATTATTTTTTGTTCTGGATAGTCGCGATTAAGTATAATTTATTCGAATTCGTCTACAGGCTCCATTTTTGGACCGTCTCGAAATTGCAATGTTTCGATGATTATTTCTATAAGCCTTCTACATTCCTCACCATTTATGTCTAGGTCTTCAATCTCCACTAGTTTGTCTACGTCAAGTAGCTCTCCTTGTCTCAAGTCAGGGTTAGCCCCCAAGTTCTGGCCCCTGACGAGACGAGGGGCTAAATCCGGGACGGACAGAACTGTGTCATTATTTTCATGTATATATAGGATCATGTGGTCCTCATCCTCTGCTTCAAAAATCAGATTCAGTCTAGAACTGGTGCTAGTATTCTTCACAGACTTAGAGATCTTCAGATTATCTTCAGGTGTGTCTACCTCTACCTTTCTGGATGTTTTTTTTGCTCCTCATTACATGCTCAAAAAGTCTTTGGGGGTCGCCCTCACACATTTGACTCCAGAACGAGTAGGAAATTTAACTCGTTGGTGAGAGAGGGAGGTGACCAACCCAAGTTTGCCTTGACTTGGAATGCCTAGGATGGCGTGGTAGTCACTTACCCGATCCATGGCCACGAATGTTACTGTGACTTCTGCTCGAAAGGGATGTTCTCCTACTTCCAATAATAAGTCAATTGTTCCCATGAAGCTTACTTTGTGGTTTGTGAAGCCTTATAGTCTTCCAGCGTATGGCTCCAGCATGTTATCCTTCAGCTTATCTTCTGGAAGGTAGAGTAATACAAGATATCCCGGGAAGCCCCCGAGTCTATGAGGAGTCTCTCAGATTCACAGTTGTCAATCCTCCCTTTGATTACAAATGGTTGTTCGCGAGCCGCGTGACTTTCGACTAGTTCATTAGGGGGGAAGCTGATGACTTCCTCTTCCTTATGAATACAGGCGGGGATGTGATAGACCTTACTTAGTTCATGGATCAGGTCTTTCAATTTTTTATTAGAGACAGTCTCCTCCCTTATAACAATGAGCTTGGCCATATGAGGTCTGTCTTCCCTTTCATCTTCTTTATACTAATCATTGTCATCCTTTCGTCTTCGCTTGTTATCCTTTCTCATAACGTAGCAGTCAAGATTTCCCTCCTCTACCTATCTTTGGATCATTCTCTTGAGGGAGATGCAATTCTTCGTGTCGTGTCCGTGGTCATTGTGAAAGGCACAGTACTTGGAGCTGTCACGGGTATATTTTGTTCTTTCGTCAAGTGGGCGAGAACTTGGTAGATTCACCAACTACATGATTTCTGTTATTGGTTTTGTGAGGGGGGGGGAGGTAAAAACCTCAGCTTTTTCAGTAGACCGAGTTCTATTCTTCCCCTTATAGCCACTTCCATTTGAGTCCTGGTTGGTGTCAGCTGCCTCTGCTTCTGGTTTCTTAGACCTCTTTTTACTTTTCTCTTCTGCCATCGCTATGGCGTAAGCCACATTTTATATATCATATTTTGACTTAGGCTCTCAGGCAGAAAGTTCATATATCAACTGTCCGGATCTTAGTCCGGAATTAAAGCAAACAATCACCTCCCGGTCTGTCAAGCTTTCTTCTACTTGGTCTGCTATGGCTCGGAATCGATTGTAGTATCTCAGAGTTGTCTCATTCTTCCCTTGCTCAATGCTAGCATGATATGTTAATCTCTTCTTTATCTTCCCTAATGTGGCAAAGTGGTCCGATAACCTTCTCCTCATTATTTTCCAATTGTCGAAGCTTCCCTTCTTTTGCTCGCGAAACCAGGATAAAGCTGTTCCGGAGAAGGTACTCGCAAATGCCTTGAAGAGAATGTCATCTGCTTTAGTGAGGAGGGTCATGGTGGATTCAAAACTTTGCACATGATCCCGTGCATCAGTGGTTCCCGCATACTTATCAAAACTTGGGATTTTAAGAGCAGAATTGGGAGGTAGATCATTAATATGCTAGGAGAAAGGACGGGTGGTGCTGGTATCATCTTCGACCACTTCCTTTTTCCCCATTTCCATCTCATCTAATCTCTTTTTCAAGAGTAATAATTCTCTGGCATCGATCCCTGAGCTGAAATGAGAGCTATGTTGGGTCCTTTCTTTCTTTCTGTGTCCGTTCATTCTACTATGTTCCTCACGCTTCTGGTGATTGTCCTCTTGCCCAGATGGTGTTCTGTCCCTTCTGAGGAGGTGATCTGTGACGAGGAGTGCTCCTAGGCCGAGGAGGGGTATTACGACGAGGAGGGGTTTTATGCCTTGCATGACTGAGCCTTGCTCTTAAGTCACCAGAATTAGCATCCTGCTCCCTTTGTTGGTTCAAGTGATTCTCAAATCTACCTTTTCTTATGTTGCCATTCCCATGTGCCTTATGATGAGGAGGGACATATTGGGGGTTTTGCCTGGAGCTACCAAAGATACCAAAAGGAGGGGGATGTTGGTCACGAGGAAGATTTTTTCTATTCCCCTGACTATCATGCCTATTAACTTGACTCTGCCCTCCAAGGGAATTTCCAGTCCTCGTAGGCCTCATGAATTCAGCCAGAGAATGTTTAGGATCTAACTGTAGCAAGGCATTTTGCGTTTCATAAATGCGTTGCAAAGTTTCCATTTGTTGATGCAATAGAGTTATGCGATCAACCTGTGGGGGGGAAGCCCCGGTTCCTCCCTGGGCAGCATTACTTGTCGTCTGGCTACAGGCAGGTCTTACTCGGCGCCGACGACGAGTAGGGTTCGTCTGCACTATCTCGGTTATTGGTTGTCCCCTAGAACGCAGATTCATTCCTAATGACGACAGTTCATCAATCAACGGTGGTAGAGGAGGCAGTCCCCCATTGACAAGAGGAAAAACAGTCCTTGTGTTGCCATGAATCTCTTCCACAAGAACATTATCATGTTTAGGAGTAATACTAGCAGTATGTCCGTCTTCCATTAGGATTAGGAGAGTGGAGCAGAATTTTTCAAGCTATTCAATGGGTGTTTCGAATCGTTTCCCGTAAATGGAACCAAACTGATGATACCAAAAACGTTCGGATCAGCCCAAATCCAGCGGCAGGTTGTATCCTGTATGATTGAATAGCTTGAGAAAGAAGAACAACACGTAAACTAAGCCGGAGCTTCACCAGCGAATACCCTCCGGCATGAGAGTAAGTATTTGTGTTTAAATAGAGAAATCAATTGACAAGATTTTAGAGTCAAAAGATATATTACCCAAATAATGAGAATTATGGCTTGTATTTATAGGCATAACCTTGTAGAGTCTTTGTTGAATAAGAAAGCGTGTGAGAGGTGGTTATAATCCTAGTGGGATTATAACTGTTCACATTCATTATTTGAGTAGAATTAGATAATGTATTCTGCACGTGCGCCTTGGAGGAGATATCCTCGTCGTATATGATTTGGTCGACCCAAATTGTGCCGAGAAAGAGAGTTGTGAAGGTTAGGGAAGCCCCTTTCCTTATTTTGTTGACAATCGAGGAAGGGCTAGTCGTATTCAAAGGAGACCTTGCTCGGCTCATATATTATGCCTTGCCATCAGTTTTGTTGGGCATTAATCATTATTCGTTTTTTTTATATCTAGGTCGATATATTGGGAATGAAGAGTAAGAAATACGAGCAAAGATAGGAAAAACTCAATTTATTTGTCGTACTTAAGACTTATATGCATTATATTTTGGGCCGAATTCATTGGGCCCAATCTATTGGGCTTTGCTTGGTCCGATCTACGTTCGTACTTCGGTTTATACCGTTCGAATATCCATTTCAATTTTTGCTTATATAAATATAAATTTAAATTTAAATTTAATTTCATATTTGTAAATGACACGTACAAATTAAAAAATATAATAAAATACTTTTCCTAACAATCAAATTATTTGATAAAAAACAATCATGTAACAGAGAATATTTTGGATTGAAGAATCCATATACCATACATGGGATTATAATTAAAATGAATCCTAATTAAAATGAATCCTAACTACATAATAATAGGTTCCAAAATAAATATTGTATTTAGGATTAATTCCTCCTTTCTCACACAGTCCAAATCAAATCCCATCAAAATCCAACTGAAATCAAAATTCCCTTAAACCTCGGAAGTCAAGATTAAAATTCCTCAAAAATCCGTTGACAGTCCTATACCACATGGTATAGAACCTTTTTTCAGTCTTATACTATATGATATAGGACTTTATTCCTTAGTAATTTTTTTTTTTATTATTTTTATTTAATTTTTTTAAAAAGTGAAAAAAGTGCAAAAAAAAAAAAAGGTCCTATACCACATGGTATAAGACCTGACGAGATGCTATAGGAGTGACGCGAGTTTTGATGGAATTTTAATTTCAAATGGGTTTTGATGAGATATTATTGGGATGGAGGAAGTATTGTATTTAACTGGTCAACATTTTTAGGAAAGAAGCTTTATTGACTTATATAATGATAAAATGCTTTTTTTAACATGTGCTTTAAAGGTGTACTTTAAGTTATTTAAATAAGAAAATCAATACTCCCTCCGTCCCGGCGAAAGAGCCACAAAATTTGTCCGGCACGCAAAATAAGAAATGTGATGTAGGAAAGAGAAAAAGTTTAAATGTTGTGAGTATGAAAAATTAAATAGGAGAGAGAATGAGTGGGAGGTGATGTAAGAAAGAGAATGTTGTGAGTGTAAAAGTAAAGTAGGAGAGAGAATGAGTGGAGAGAATAGTGATTTAAGGTTTCCTTTTTGGGAAAGTGGCTTTTTAAATGGGACACCCAAAAAGGAAATAAATGGCTCTTTCGCTGGGACGGAGGGAGTATATTATAAGAAAATGCAATATTTATTATGAGACGAAACAAAATGAAAAAAATGCTATATTTATTTTTTTGGAAGATAGGTACTCCCTCCGTTTCAAAATGTTTGTCCCATTTAACTTTTTTTGTTGAACTTTGATCACAAATATATGACAATTTAATTATGTTCATAAAATTCTAAAAATTTCTTTTGATTCACCATTAATAATATTATCAACAACAACTTTTAGAATTTCATGAACATGATTAATCTCTCATAAATTTGTGGTCAAAATTCAACAAAAAAATTAAATGAGACAAACATTTTGGGACGGAGGGAGTAATATTTTTGTAATCAAACGAGTTATAGAAAATTCAATCTCTTTGGCCACATACCCATTTCTCCACATTCAACGTTACCAGCTTTTCTTTCCAAAAGAACACACAACAAATATTTTGATACCATAAAAGTCCCATTGATCCAGTGATTTGCCGCCCACTAAACTGCACTTTATAAACAAGAACTATGTGGACTCCATCACCAAATCAACACAATCCTATGCAATGGCACACAATTATGCGTGTTCCTAATATACACACAAGAATATCTTCAAGTGCTACATCAATGGCTTTAAACACGAAATTAGAAAACTGGACATAAAAGGGAATCTCATCTAATTTCCTAAGAACGTGAAGGCTCGTTTTGGAATTTAAATGGTTAATTATATCTAGATTAAAAGGAAATAGTGCATGCTTTGTAGTTAACAAATTATCTTTTAAGATTTTTTTTTAATTTTTAATTTTTATTTTTGTAGAAATTACTAAATTAAGCTTAACAAATTAGTGCAAGGCTATAATCTAGATGGGATGTAGAACGATATTTGTGTATACTATGGTCAAAGATCGTTGCACATTAGTGGGATAAATTTTGGGGGTAATACTAAACTCCTAACAACATGCATTTAAGACCGAAACTTATGCAGTCTGATTGCATAATAATACAATCAAATGTAATTAATTGCCATAAATCAATATGTCAAATAAAGAAAATAACAGACATATCAATACTTACCCATAAATAGTTCATATGTTTTTATTTTTTATTTTATTTTTTTTTATTATTTTTTTTTTTGCATTTGTCCTTAAAAAGGACATGTTAATGTAATAATAATGATAAAGAAGGGTAGTATTGGAATAAAAAGGTTCATTGCTTGACACTGTAAATGGAAATGCCAAATTGGCATTGGCTAGAATTAAGAGTATCATGCACGCGCGTTACATTCCCTTTATATATAGTCTCTCTCTTCCTCTTCATTCTCATTCAACCAAATCTTTCATTATTTTTCCCTCTTTCAATTAAATCTCTTCATCTTTTCAAGTTTCTTCTGCTTCACAATTTCTGGGTTTATTGGCAAAAATGTATAATTGGGAGAAAGCATTGAGAGAAGAGAAATCGAGGAAGAATTCGAAAAACCCATCATTTTCCTCCACACTTCTTGATGAAATTTACCGATCAATCGACGGCGGTGAGGAAAAGAATGGGGATATGAAGTTACCTAGGGAGAAAAGTGTGAAGATCCGGCAGAGTGTTCATAGTGGTGGTGGCGGCGGCAGGGGGAAGAAGGGTAGTAGTGTTGTGGAGGATGAAGAAATGGCAAGTCTCCAGCGGGCTTGTTTGGTCGAGAAATGGATGGAGAAAAAAGTTAATGAGAAATTTTACGGTGGTGGTAGTGGTGGCCGGAGAGGATCTTCATTGCCAGAATTTGATAGGAGATCGGTGCTTGATAACGATCCTCTGTTTTTCAGTTCAAGCTCGAGTTCATCTGACTCGAGCTTGGGGTTCAATGAGCCGGTTAATGAACCGGACAGGTTTGATGGTGGTAAATCTAAACCGTCCTGTTTTGCCCCATTTAGACCGAAACCAATTAAGACAAATGTTTCGGCTAAATATGGGGCGAAACAGAATGCGTTTTATTTGTTTGATGATTATCGTAATCATCAAACAAACAAAACTGAAGATGATAGTTTGATAAAGTCAAAAGCCTGTGCAGCTAAGATTTATGCGAGCTTGAAGAAAATGAAGCAGCCAATTTCTCCAGGTGGGCGACTCACAAGCTTTCTCAATTCCATTTTCACTAATGGAAATGGGAAAAAAGGGAAGGATTTGAATTCCTCCATTGATAATGAAGAAGCTAGAATGGAAAGGAAATCGAAGCAGTCAATCCAGGGGTCTACTTGTTCTTCAGCATCTTCATTTTCAAGATCATGTTTGAGCAAGAATTCTCCAAAATCAAGAGAAAAATTGAACAATGGAATGAAACGAACCGTTAGATTTTATCCGGTGAGTGTCATTGTTGATGAAGATTCTCGTCCTTGTGGCCGAAAAATCATCTACGATGAACACTCAGATAAACCGAGAAATGTGGATAATCAATTCCAGCATTTGGTGGAAAAGAACAGGAAAGAAATTTCAAGTAGTTACCCAAATCAGAAGGAAAACAAGTTTGTCGCGACAAACATTTATAACGAAGATTGCTATGATGATGAAGATGATTATGATGATATAGCAAGTGATGCAAGTTCGGATTTGTTCGAACTTGATCACTTGACAATTTTTAAGAATGATCGGTTTTGTGAGGAATTGCCTATGTACGAAACTACTCATTTGAGCACTAATCGTGCCATTGCTAGTGGTTTGATTCGATGATTTTGTCCAATAATTATGATAATAAATCACATTGTTGTCTAAATCTTTTTCCCTTGAGGTAAACATTTCATAATGTTAGTCTTACAATTAAGAATAGGCATTAAATCTTATTTATCATTTTGGAACTAAGTAAGAGTAATATTATACATCCCATTTCATAATTTGGAAATCAAATGACGTTTTACTTTTACTGATATGGAGATGTTGCATCAACAGATTTGCGAGATAGAGATCAAATGGTTTGTTTGTAAGATCCAGCGACACAATTATTCATGTACTTTAATCTTTATTTTACGCATAAAAAATAATGTTAAATTCCAGTAGAGCACCAATTTTGCGTTGTAGCGATTTCAAATCCTTTTATTTTTACAATCCATAAGATCTCAATAATTCGATTTCTGAAAGAAGAAGTTAAAAAGGGTTTAAATTTATCCTAATTTAGTTCTTGAAAATTCTTGGGTGAGAAGGATAGTAAATAGACAAACTCTGAAAAAGAAGGGGAATATGTTGGGGAGGAGGGTTTGATTGATCCCAAGTGGATGTAGAGAGAGCGACAGATTTTGATTGAAGAAAGGAAAAGAAAGGGGAGGAGAGTGTAAAGGAAAAGAAAGTGAGGGTAGGAGAGTGAAAATTAAAAGATTTGAGATCGGAATCAAAATTGAAAGTAAAAAATGAGGGTAATTGTGGTATTTGGGACATGTGCAATCCGATTCGATTATGCCTACTACTATAAATATAATCTTTTGTAATAAAAATGTAATTCATATTTATAATTTTTGAATAAATGTAATAAACATACTATTTAATGTGACTAATTTATTATAAAATTACGACTGTTATACATCAAACGGTTTAAATCGGGTATTGAATGATAATAAAGGAAAAGGCAGATCTTCTTCCATGGGAATAGGGTAAAGTGAGAGGCTTTTGCTTTCTTTACTATCTAAGACTGGAATTTTGGTTTGTTTCAAACTCATATTGCTTTGCTTCAACCTTATGCCAGCATCATATACAAATCCCCAGGACCCTTCTCTTGACACTTTTGCTTTTGATATCTCCCCCCTTTGGAATAGGAATAATGTTAGGAATGTCGTTTGTTTTGATCGCGTATTTTGCATTTTTACAACGGATGATTTGAAAAGAGTTATAAATATGATCGATATGCTTTATGTACATGACAATGTGACTTTTGAGATGACATGTAGTGTGTGCCAACATTTTTATGCATATTGAGAAAAAGCTATTTGAAATTGACCTTAGCAATGAATTTGATGGTGAAATTTGTTTTCCGGTCGTTGAACATGTAACTAAGGGGATGTAGCGGACAATTAATATCATAGTCAAATCTTTTTTTTTACTGGGCGGTGAAAATTTATTTGATTGTACAAACTATTTATTAGTTTACGCATGTTGTCCATTAAATCTCCACTGCTCAATATAAAAAAGGAATATGTGGCCATGATCTCAAGTGCCATTACAACAAAGTGACATATGATTGTTGTTAGTAAAAGATTGAACTTTCAATGATAAGTACTCTATTGACAAAGGTAGTTTTATGTTGAAGCATTGGTGATGCCCTTCAAATTAATGCGATACCAATTCTATGTTGACAAACAACAAGATTTAGGACCACACTACTAGTCTACTACCAAATTAGGGCACCATAGTTAAGAGTTTTTCTTTAGAAATAAGTTTAAGGGGCTAAGGTGTGCTTAGATAGGACCATGGTGATCATGGCATACCTATTCATATACCTACTTAAGTGAGCATGAAGAGTTTGGCCATCCAACACAATTTATTTGGTCATTTCAAAATAATCACTAGCAAAGTCCCAAAAGGAAAATGAGACCCACTTATAATACTCACAACAATTATTTACTTACTTTATTTTTTCTCTCATATCCAACCATCTACACTCACAACACATTGCATTTTACAATTTTCTTCTTAATTCTTGTGTTAAGTAAAATAATAAATATTTCTCTGAGACGAAGGGAGTATATAACTCTAATTAACACCAACCCCTCACCCCAAAAATCACAAAAACAAATACTCCATCTGCCCAATTAAAAGTTACACTTTTTACCTTTTTTGGATATCTAGCTAAAAATTATGCTTTTTAATATGAGAATATTTTAATACTTCTTTCTTAATTGAAACTCACTTACATATTTACAACAACAAAAACCCACTTATATTTTTCTACCACACTTTCTCGATTCTATTTCACTTTTCATATTCACAACAACACTTATATTTTTTTTTTAATTTTCATGTAAAAAAAAGTACTTTTTAATGGGACCTAATTATAAGACCGTCACACAATGTTGTAAGATCATCTACAATGGTTTCAATACTCAAACAAAATTCAACACCCACTTTAACACTTTACATCAACTTCTCTCTCTTCCACCTAATAATTTAACACGCCATTCAATTTTTAACCCTACGATGGTTTTGTTTAATAAAATTCAACACTCTTCCAACTCATCATCCTATATTTCACCACTTTTATTTTATTTTATATTCTTTATTTTTATGATTAGTAAAATAATAATAATTATTATTATCATTTATAATTAAAAAAATACTTCATACTTAATTATTTTTTTTAATTGCAATTAAATAAATACGAAAAAATGATGATAATTATTATTAAAACAAAGAAAATTTACAATAAGCATCGACACAATAGACTCGACTCACAATACAATAAAACTATTAAATCAGACATTAAAAGACTTAAAAATAATTTTTAATTGCTTCTCATTCCGAACTTTGCTCATATGTGCTTGATTAGATTCGCCTGCAATTCTTGATGAACTTTTGGATCATGCAATTCTGATCTAGCACACACATGATTTTACCCCAATACGCATCCCCTTTATGATTTCTCCCGACGACACTGTCGGTTCCATAATTAATCTACCCACTAAGTAGCACTAAATTTTCTTTAGTGGTCCATTTGAAGTGTTTTTTGCGAGTATTTGTTGTACCCTCTTCTGTTGGAATGGCTGAACCCTCTGCATTTGGAGTGCCTTCGTTACCACCGCTCATGCTACCAACATCCATTTGTTTTGTAAATTCTGAAAATTATGATGCTCCAGAATAAGAAACATTTTCATTTCCTATTGAAATATAAGGATTACGATTATAAGGGGGTGGTTGAAATTGTATCCCATAATATGGATGAAAATTTGGCACAGATGAAGGCATGAAATTTGGTGAAAAATAAAGATTTGGTATATTTTGAGGACGTGGTTGGTTGGAAGATTGATTTTCAAATTGAAAATTATTATGATTGTTGTAGTTAAAAGGAAAATTACCTAAATTTTGAGTGTTGAAATGATTATTATTGGATATATTTTACTAAAAAGATATTGAAAATTAAAAATAAGAGTAAATGAAGGATAATTGAGAAATTTATATTGAAAAAAGAGGGTTTTTTTTCTGTGTTCAAATCAAATGAAACAAAACTCTATTTACAGAGAAAAAAATTATGAATTTTGGTTTAAAAAAAATAATTTTTTTTTTTGATATAACATAATTTCCTTCGAAAAAATCGGATGAGATTTGAAAAAAAAAATATCAGGAACCAATTATGTGGCGCCAAGTGTAAAAATCTGAAAAGAAAAAAAAAAAAAAAAACTCACCTGCGCCAGACGCGCCTTTGTCTGGGCGTGGCGTGCACGCGCCATGTCGACCCTATCCGATGGCGCCACGTGGCAAGGAAGCCGACCCCTTTTTGGATTCAATAGATGTTGAAGTTATTCAACAAAACTATTTTTTTTTCAAACATTAAATACCCCTTTGCAATGGTTTCAATTGGATTCAACTATTGAAAATGGGATTCATCAAGCCCATTGTAAATGGCCTAAAATTACTCAGTTTTTCATGAGCAAGGTGAATAGCAAAAAAATAGCAAATCATACTGATTGATATATTAATTAATGAAGGCTAAACCTGTAGACAAGTTGCTCTCTAAATCCCAAAATCAAATTTGCTATCGAACAATGATCAAGATTAAATTTGAAAAAAAATTATATATTTTCTCTTCCATAATAAGTGTAAATAAGTGTTATATAGCTGATTCATCAGATTTTTAAAGAATGTGCTTCACTTATTTATAAATTTTCTATATCATGATAAAATTGCATTTAAACTAATTTTTATTAATAATGTTACACTTATTTTTTAATATACCAAACACTAATATAGCGAGAAACTTATTATATGTGTTATAACAGATATATATAAAAGATAGAAAATAAACCAATCACATCATACAACGATATACGTGGTTCACCAACTTGGCTACTTTCACGGGGAAAGAATATTATTATCGAATGGCATTCAGCGAATACAATCTATAATCTAATGCACGAACTTCTTGATCACAAGAATTTACAACTATTCAAACCCTAGATATAAAGAGCCAAATATACAAGAAAACCCTTGTAACACCTATAATTATTGATCTCTATCACAATAGGAATTACAACCTTAGAACTGTTAGGGAATAAGGTTTATTTATACTGCCTATTACTAACCCTGCAGGGTTTTCTAACCTGCACAAAACTGCCACTGATCAGGCCCATACCGTACGTGGTATCGCGTGATCGCTGCAAAGGGATTGCGCGATCGTGCCCTTTGGACAGTAACTCCGCGCGATCGCCCCCTTGGCTGGGCGTGGTCGCCCCCTTCGGCCAGTCACAGTAATTACTGATTTGTCCTTTATTCAATCCACTAATTTGTTCCCAAGTTAGATGGCATCAAACTCAAAAAATCTCCACCTTTACATCTAACCTCCCGATCACAAACCAGAACTCCCCTCTGCCTCAGTTGTGTTATGCCAAACACAAAACTTGTCCACCGGACAACCAAAACTATATCTTTCTAGACACCCAAATGTATTACGCTGAACACCAAAATACTTGATGCAACAGTTGATCAGACCCGTTCAACAATTAAACAAACGTGTGTATACATGACACCCAAATGTATCCCCCTGGATACCCAAACTGTGCTGATCTGAAGACACCAATGTGTCTCCAAGACACCCAAATGTGCCACTGTAGTAGGCACTCAAAATTTCCCCAACGGGGATTCGGAGATTTCTAAATAGGTTAACCTTTCAAACACAAAAGTAAATTCTCGATTCTCTACCCAAGCGGGCATATTCGTGAAATCCCCAATAATACGTACCTTTTCCTCGATTACTTCCTCACTTCCCAATTGTGTGCGTTGACCTACGAACCCTGGCTTGCCCAGTTCAACTCCATCTTGAGTAACTTGCTGCTCCACCTGTTTGTCAACCACCCCACACGAAGCCATGCAACATGATTACTTCAGATGTGTCTCTACCATACCCTCTGTTGTATGATGCATGACACCCAAACCTAAAAACTTAGATCCATGTAGGACATACAAGGAACCTTGTTTTACCCCTTTCAGAATTACATTCAAACCCCTACAGACATTTACTGCTCCACCTTCACCTTTGAAACTGTATCCCATCTTGTCTAGCCAACTAAGAGATATCAGATTTTTCTTTACTTCAGGAACATGTCTGACCCTTTTCAATGTACAAAACTTACTACCCAAAGTTTGCACCCTGATGGAACCTATGCCAACTAACTTGCAGACAGAACCATTAGCAATATAAATATCACCCCCTTCCGTCTCTTCGTACGCTGCAAACCATTCCCTACATGAGCACATGTGATAAAAAGCCCTAGAATCAAGAATCCATGTATCTATCATATCTTTGTCTCCTTTGGTTACTAGGGCATAGTCCTCCTCATCGTCTTCTGTCATAGTTGCATTAGACCCAAATTGCTCACTCTTATTCAACCCGGGACATTCACGTTTTCAATGCCCATTTTCCTTGCAATAACTGCGACATCTATAGGTCTTGAATCCCTTTTAGAAAAACCCTTGTTTCTCCTACCTTGTCCGCTATTGCCTTCTTCAACTAACCCTACTAGCTGAGATTCTGTAGATAAACCGCTTGCCTTTCGGCGCAGATCTCTGGTTTTGAGATTTTCTTAACCTCTTCCAGTGTAATCGTATCCTTACCATTAATGCATGAATTCACAAATCCCTTATATTACAGAGGTAAGTAGACACACAACATAAAACACAACATCCTCATCTTCAACCTTAACATCAATATTGCGAAATTCAAGTAATAAAGATGTGAACCGATCTATATGATCTCTAATGGGCGTACCTTCCATCATTCGGAGAGAATACAACGTTTGCTTCAGATACAACTTGTTGGTCAATGATCGTGTCAGATACATATCTTCCAACACAAGCCACAGATCACCTCTGAAATCAGTATCTGCAATATCTGACAGAACATCATCATCTAAGCACCTGATAATTTTAGAGTGGACCCTTTAATGTAGCGCAATCAGATCTACTGATTCCTTCTTAGCTGCCTTCCCCGAACCCTCTGTTGTTGCAGCCGCTACAACACCTATGGAACCTGCTACTGCTTTGTCATTTGAATCCTGATGATTCCTGATTGCAGCAGCCAGCGGAGCACACAAACCATTATCTCTCACCAAGGCCTTTATCTTGATCTGCCAAAAAGAAAAACTATTCTTTCCATTGAACTTGTCAACTGGTGGTTCAATTCCTGATCCCATTTTCTGCATCGAAAAACCTCTATACCTTTATCAACCTGACCGGCTCTGATATCAAATTGTTATAACAGATCTACGCAGAAGAAAGAAAATAAATCAATCACACAACAAACGATATACGTGGTTCACCAACTTGACTATGTCCACGTGCAGCAACTAGCAATCACCAAATACAATCTCTAATCTAATGCACGAATTTCTTGATTACAAGAATCCACAACTGTTCAAACTATAGATCAAGAGAAACAGAGAGACAAGAAAACCATTGTAACACATAAAATTATTGATCTATGTCACAATAGGAATTACAACCTCAAAACTACTAGGGAATAGGATTTATTTATAATGCATATTATTAACCATTCAGGGTTTTCTAACCCTGTACATACCGGGGTACCGCGCGATCGCCTCAAAGGGATTGTGCGATCGCGCCCTTTAGATAGTAACTCCGCGCGATCACCCCCTTCAGTAAGTTATAGGAATTACTGATTTGTCATTTGTTCGATCCACTAAATTATTTTCAAGTTAGAAGGAATCAAAACCAACAATATGAAAAAGTGAGAAAAAAATCTATGAGCGGAATAAATGTATAAATAATGTTTTAAAGGCAATATTAACAAATTAAATTGTAACATGCATTAATCTTCTCCACAAATCCCATTTCAATTAATGAACCATTGTTGTTTCGATGACCCAAGAGTTCAACATTTGGACCTTTGAGGGGCGAGAAGGAGTATTTCAATAATTCTTGCAATTAATAAAAATCTATGTTCAAAATTTCTCACATATAAAAAGGATTCACAAAATCTAGGGAGAAACGCGTTTCTCCATAAGTTATGGAGAAACGGGTCCCGACATGTTGCGCGACAATGAGCTAGATAGCCAGAAACCTATGAAAGTGATATCCAGAAACCTTCAAATGAATATCCAGAAACCTTCAAAATGTTTACGGATATACATTGAAGGTTCTGATATCCGAAAACCTTCAATAGCAATTTACGGATATGCCCTAACACATTTACGGATATGCACCTACGGTTTTACGGATATGCACCTAACGGTTTACGGATATACATTTCACATCCTTACGGCTATCAAATACAAAGCTTACGGATATCAGCTGCAAAGCTTACGGCTATCAAATGCAAAGCTTACGGATATCCGAGAAGCTTTTGGTCTTGGCCTTGGGTTTTTACGGATATACATTTCACATCCTTCGGCTATCAAATACAAAGCTTACGGATATCAATCGCAAAGCTTCTGGCTATCAAATGCAAAGCTTCTGGATATCCAGAAGCTTTTGGTCTTGGCCTTGGGTTTTTTTTTCTGGTTATCAAATGTAAAGCTTCTGGCTATGAAAAACACGTTCCTCCATAGTTATGGAGAAACGCGTTTCTCAGCAGACGCACTCAAAAGGATTTTATGTGTGAGAAGTAGGCCTAATGATTGTCGAACAATTAATCATTATAGATCAAGAACTAGAAAGAACACAATAAAAACGCTAAATAAATACTCCCTCCGACCCGTTCGAAAGGGCACAAATTTCTTTTTTGGGCATCTCATTTAAAAGGGCACAACCCCAAAAAGGAAAGTTTTTATTATTTTTATACTCTTCCTACCCCACTCATTCTCTCTCCTACTTTACTTTTACACTCACAACATTCTCTCTCCTAACTATTTTTCCCACTCATTCTCTCTCCTATTTAATTTTTCATATTCACAACATTTAACTTTTTTCTCTTTCTTACATCACTTTCCTTATTCATTTCTTAATTTTCGTGTTAGGAGACAAAATTGCTCTTTCGAGCGGGACGGAGGGAGTAAGTGTTTAATAAGAAGTAGGCCTAATGATTGGCCTAAAATCATTATTAGTACGTGCGGAGCTTGGAAAAATGAATGATTGGAAGTGATTACTTATAATTTCAAGTGTCCCACTCAATAGAATCTACTAACCGTAGTCAAATTATATCTAATCATCAAATCAAATTATTAGAGGAGCGCTAAAAATATTCCCCTATGTCTCATCTAACTTATAATTTTCTCTCTCGACATGAATATTAAAAAATGCTAACATAATAAAAATTGAGAGAATGAGTAAAAGAGTTATTGTGAATATTAAAAGTAAAATAGAAAAGATAATGAGTATGAGTATGAGTAATAGTAGGAAAATTGTTGTTGTGAGTATTATAAGTGAATTTTATTAAATATAAAAATAATATAAACTTATCATTTTGATATATTCTAAATCGAGTTGAATACCTAAAATGAAAAATTATCCTAAATTGGATAGAACAGAGGGAGGGAGTATAGTTCGAGGGTGGCGCCGTAGCGATGGACTTGTAACAAACTCAATCAAGAAATGGGTAGGTTAGGAACACCAATTTAATTAACTAGTCAAATTTTATATTTGGGTTCATGCTAGTTTGGTGAGTTATTTAATTATTTTAATTACTGTGCATTACTCCCTCCGTCCCAGCGAAAGAGCCATTTATTTCCTTTTTGGGCGTCCCATTTAAAAAGCCACTTTCCCAAAAAGGAAACCTTAAATCACTATTCTCTCCACTCATTCTCTCTCCTACTTTACTTTTACACTCACAACATTATCTTTCTTACATCACCTCCCACTCATTCTCTCTCCTATTTAATTTTTCATACTCACAACATTTAAACTTTTTCTCTTTCCTACATCACATTTCTTATTTTGCGTGTCGGACAAATTTACCGACTCTTTCGCTGGGACGGAGGGAGTATTTTATTTTGTGGATGGTGTTTAAAATGGAATAAGATTAGGTTAAGAATGTGTTGTTGGGGGAGTTAATTAAAAGCACTTTTAAGCTTATTCCTCTTAACTTCTTTTGTATATTAAAGGTGATTTATATGTATGGTTGGTGAGGGGAGATAAAGATAGTCCCAATCTTTATGATCTAAGGAATAATGGTTAGAGTCAAGAACTCTTAAACCCATCTTTTAGATTATTAACTCATATTAATCCATTTTGAGATAAAAATTTTATCAAAACTCACGGATAATGGACTGTTAACGTCGCATAACCTCGCACGTAACCTCCCGCAATCAACAAAATCAAAACCCACAAAATCCGCTATTTCATTCTCTACGAAGCGGACAAATCGCTCTCCAAATCCAAATCAAACCAAAAATCCACAAAATTGAAGCCTTGTGAGAAGCCTTGAAGCTCCATTTACTCATTAGGTCTGAGAGCCGTCATTTACTCGCTAATTCGTTCGTTAAATTTAGGTATCAGACAATTTTTTTTTATCTCGTTTATAACTTTTGTTCATCGTTTGTTCATCATGCGGTCTGATTTTTGTTCATCGTTTGTTCATCATGAGGCCTGATTTTGTACAAGTATCAGACCTAAGTGTTTTTTTTTGTTTTTGTTTTGTGATTCATTTCATTTTTCTTTGAGTTTGAGAAAGTGACAAAAGACCTGCATTACCACTTGTCATATGACATGTTCTATTGTGAATTAGATTTCAAGAGTACTTGATTCATTTTGAGTTTGTGTGTAACAATCGTTCATGTTCTATTGTGAATTAGTTAGTCTTATAGCAACTGGTATAAGACCTGGCAACATCATATACAAAGCTATAAGCCCTTTAATTGGTTCTAGCAATTGGTATAGTACCTGCCAACATCATATACAAAGCAATAAGAACTTTGAATAGTCCTATAGCAACTGGTATAGGACCTAGCAACATCATATACAAAGCTATAAGCCCTTTAATTGGTCCTATAGCAATTGTTATAGGATCTGTCAATATCATATACAAAGCTATAAGCCCTTTAATTGGTCCTATATATAGGACCTGGCAACATCATATACAAAGCTATAATCCCTTTAATTGTTCCTATAGCAATGGGTATAGGACCTGCCAACATCATATACAAAGCTATAAGCCCTTTAATTGGTCCTATAGCAATTGCTATAGGACCTGTCAACATCATATACAAAGCAATAAGAACTTTGAATGGTCCTATAGCAACTGGTATAGGATCTGGCAACATCATATACAAAGCTATAAGCCCTTTAATTGGTCCTATAGCAATTGTTATAGGATCTGTCAATATCATATACAAAGATATAAGACCTTTGAATGGTCATATAGTAATTGGTATAGGACCTGTCAATATCATATACAAAGATATAAGCCCTTTGAAAGGCTTTATAGCTTTGTATATGATGGTGCCAGGTCCTATACCAACTGCTATAGGATCATTCAAATGTATTATGGCTGTGTATATCATGTTACCAGGTCCTATGATACTTGCTATAGGACCTTTCAAAGGCTTTATAGCTTTGTATATGATGGTGCCAGGTCCTATACCAAATGCTATAGGACCATTCAAATTTATTTTTTTAATTGTATGAATTCTGATACCTGGTGTTTGATTTCACATATATTAATTGATTCCTTTCTTTCAATTTCAGTTTGATCATGTCAGGGCACTGTACATACGACTAGAGGAGACTCAATGGGTATAGGACCTGCCAACATCATATACAAAGCTATAAGCCCTTTAATTGGTCCTATAGAAATTGGTATATGACCTGCCAACATCATATACAAAGCAATAAGAACTTTGAATGGTCCTATAGAAACTGGTATAGGACCATTCAAAGTCTTTATAGCTGTGTATATCATGTTACCAGGTCATATACCATTTGCTATAGGACCATTCAAAGTGATATAGGAATTTGCAACATCATATACAAAGCTTTAAGACCTTTTAATGGTCCTATAGCAAGTGATATAGGACCTGCTCTATTATGCATTTCATTGTATGTCCACTTGTTTTGCCTATGATTTTATAAAGGGGATGTACTAGTTTGCACTAAATTATATAAAATCATGTATAGATATGACCTGTAATATGTTGTGTATATCATGTTACAAGGTCCTATACCAACTGTTATAGGACCTTTCAAAGGCTTTATAGCAACATCATATACAAAGCTATTTGCTAAGTGAAATAACATATATATAGGACCTACTGACTATACGACATTCACAATCACATTAACAACAACTATTTTAGGATATAAAAACTCCAATAACCAAAATTAAAAAAAGAATATCAATGTATAATATTCAGATCAATGGTGTAAAATGTCAAATAAAAAGTGTACAAAACGACATTAATAATTGTTTGACTAAAAAAACTCAAATATACGGAATTTTCAATGGCTCCTTGCATGATCTTTTATATGTTATTCTTCTTTTCCACATCGACGACATGTCATCTTTCTCTTTGTATTCCTGTATATATTGACAACCATGAAATGATCTGAATGAACTTCAAACACATCTTTGTCGCAACTAAATTTAAGAATGGATTAATAGGAATCAAATTGATTGAACTTTGCAACAACAGAAAATCTTTCATAGTTCAACATCACCATCATTAGACTCCACCCCATCGACAGTTAAAAAGGAAATATTCTACAAAAAAATAAATAATAATAATAATTAAGGCATTGTATAAGACTACTTAGGTCTTTTACCTAATGGTATAAGATCAAATAGTTTCAAATTGAACAATTGTTACTGGATCAAGGCACATCCAAATCAAAAGGCAAAATAGAGCAGGTCCTATAGCAAAGGTTATAGGACCTGGAACAGGTCCTCTGTCACATTAATAATAAAAAATATAATGAAGAAATTTATCTCAAAATCATATGCACACTACAACAGATCCTATAGCAAGGGGTATAGGACCTATTACAAGTCATATACCACATCATCAAACAATCAAACTGAATCAAATCATCTCCAAATCAAATGCACACTATAACATGTCCTTAAAAAAATGAAGCATGTTAACTCAGAATCATATAAACACTAGAACAGGTCCTATAGCAAGTGTTATAAGACTTGTTACAGATCATATAACACATCAATAAACACAATCAAAATGAAGCAAGTCATCTCCACAACAAATGCACACTAAAAAATGTCCTATACCAATGATTATAGGACCTAGTATTACTTAACTCCATCCCAAAATGAATTACCAAAATATTTTCAAATTTGCTCTCGACATTGATTATGATTAGTGTGTCAGCATAAACATTCACCATCAACCTAGTTGACTGATCTAACTATCAAGTAAAATTCACCATAAACAAGAAAAAAAAATAAAAAAATTACTAATCAAGTTTAATAGGAAATAGTATAATTAAGGATCATTAGTTAATAGTACCTCAAAGATAAATTTGTCAAGGAGAAACCGAACCAAACAGAAGAAGATTGCAAATAATGGAATCGTAGCGAAATCCTCGTACTCCGGATACGATTCCTTTTCCCAATCAATCGACGACGTAAGTATTTGCTGCACTAAACCCATCGTTTTTCCAAAAAATTAATTAAAATAAAAAAATTAAAAAAATGGGGGATCAACTCGTTCATGGGAAGAGAGATTTGGGTTGGGCGAATTGATTTGTTCTAGAGTTTATATACATTTTAGGGAAAATCGAGGTATGAGATTCAGATTGGATGAATTTGGAAAGAGTCTGAAAGTTCAAAGGGTTAAACCGTTTGCGAGTGTCCTACTCCTACCGTTTGTGATTTTTCCTTTGTGGGTTTGTTTAGAAAGAGAAAAATTTGATAATGGTGAGAGGTAGTAGGGAAGAAGACGGCCGACGGAAGTTAACGGCGTGCTAACTTCATTTTGGCCGTTCATGGTATAATGGGATTTAAAGGGATTTTAATTTGGAATAACAAAGGAGTCAGTCTTTTTTTATTTGGGCTGGATTTTGATGGGATAAGATCTGATAGTTGTGGTTAAAAAGGAATTTTTCCTAATGGTTATGGGGGAGTACAGGGAGATAGCTTAAGAAAACCGCAGAGGACCGGTACACGAATTCATAATTTTTTTATTTACTGGGGTAAAATTGCACAAAGTTTCAATGAACGCAAAATTTTAATATATTTTTCTTATATTTTAAAGGGGACAAATATAATTAAATTGTATTAAACCCTCAAAATATAAAAATTTTGCACTTTTTATTTTTAGTATTTTTAAACCAATTTGCCCCATGCTAACTCCACCAGTGGGTCTATCTTTATAGGCATTATTTTTCATAATTAATGATATTATTTATAAGCGTGTAAATTAGAATATAATGATTGAAAATGTAGGTCGGTAATTTTATTGAAAAAATAAACACTTATTTAGGGGAGGGGGGGGGAATCAGTCATTTGAGATAATGTGTATTTATATTTTGTAAGTCAATTCTTTTATAAATCATTTGTATCTCATTTTTTTACCCATATCTCTTGAAATCGCGCTATAAATATAGTAATTTCTTAAATAAATAATAAAAATAAAGAGCAAGAGCAAGACAATGTGACAGAGGAATTAAGTATGACTTCAAATTTTAGAAGATGATAATCTTAAAATTTGAGTTTTGAAGATAAAAATGATAACACAAATTATTCTTTAGCAAAAGAAAAATAAACTATATGAGTTCATTTTAGTGAAAGAATCCTTTTTATTTAGTTATTTTTGGAAAAAGGATATTGACAAAGGAAATAAAAATCTTAGGAGCACATAAAAGAAAAGAAAAAAAAAAAAGGAAAAATAGCTAGTTAACCCGTTTGGGAAAAGTGAAAGGCCTTGGAAGAGAGACCAAAAAAGTAAAGGGTCCACTTTGTAACTAGTTATGTTTGTCACACAGACCCACACACTTTTGCTTTTGGCAGAGAATCACTCAATCCACAGTTTTCATGTCACTCACACACACATTACGAAGAAGACAAAGATTGAAGACGCTGATGATGATCATATTGGCGATCCCGAGGTGAGTTTAGTTTCTGTTTCCTTCCATCAGATATTTAACAGCTTTAACTTTCTTTCTTTTTTTTTTTTTTTTTATCCTTTTTAACTTTATTTCTCTCATCAAATCAAAGTACAAAAGTAAAAGGGAGGTGAACGAAATAAAAGTGACGGGCCTGGTTCAACGAATGAATTTCAACATTTTAGTCACCAATTTACTCCATTATTGAATGGGGCGGCCCAATTGCTACATTGTCAATGGCCCAGCATTGATCAGACGATCTAGCTCATTGTCCAACCCTCCGTGATCCCGACCTAGCTTTGTTCGACATACGATCGTATACGTATACAATTGTTATCAAGTCAAAGCAAAGTCATGCCGCCCTTGGCAATTCAGTCAACCTCGACCTACCGACACATGCGCCAATCCACGTCGTTATTTGTAATTGTCTCCTATTTTCTCGGAGTCAGTTATGCCAACATTATCTCTGTGATCCTAGGGATTCAACGTGATCCTACATCATCAACTATAAATAACCTACAACATCCAACGTGAACGGGTAATGTCTTATTTGCTATTTGAGTATTCTTTCTTTCATTTCAGTTTATAGGCATAATACACGTTATCTCATCATCACGCCGGAGGGTCTTAGCCGAAGACCAACCCGGCTAGTCGTGTGTTCGTGGTTTCAGGTCTAATAGATAGAGATCAACCTAATTGCTGGACTGAGGCTGATCTGAACCGTTTCCTACATCAGGAGGTATATGTAAATGATGACCATCTTGATTCTTGAGTTTTTGATCTTCCAAAAACTTTTAACAGCTCAATTATAATTATAATATGTAGTGTAAAAAATATTTAGTCCCTCTATTTCATTTATATTGACCAAGTTTGGATTTTAAGGTTTTGAATTTTTAGGTGAATGCTCATGAATTCTGATTAAATTTTAATGTCGATTTAATCATTCTAATGAAATTCTAAAAAATGTTATCGATAAACTATTAATTAATTTATTAATAATAATTTTAGAATTTCATTTGAAAAATTGATTTATACTAATGTTTTGATCAAATTTTATTTATATTAAACAAAAATTCAAACGTGATCAATTTGCGCTGAATCTCGTAGGTGGTTCCAAATTCTGCATTGTACATAGACCTGACAATCGGGTCGGGTTGGGTTGGGTTGAGTCAGGTTAAAGCGGATAACGGATTGAAGCGGGTAACGGGTTGAGACGAGTAATACATGTTACAACCCATTTAATATACGGGTCAAATGAGGCGGGTCGACTCGAATAACCCGATAAGCTCAACTCTTTTTTTTCTTTTGAATTACTCGGCTAGAAAAAATTATTTTCAAAAATAAATGAATTTTTTTGACCAGACGGTGGGGGTGGGGTGGTGGGGGCAGGGGGTGGTAGTAGTGAGTGGGGTGGGGTGGGGCGGGGGTAGGGTGGGGGGTGGGGGGTTGTTAAAACTAAATTTAAAATGATTAAATTTTTTTTGACCCTACGGGAGGGGGGGGAGGTAGGGGGTGGGTAACCACCATCATCTATCTGTCTTGTTAATTAAACCGTGTGGATCCTTGCTAAAGCCTCGACTGACTATATATTAATTGCAAGGCAGTAAACTAAGACAAACCCAAATCAATTAACCTGCCATAATAAGAAATGGCTTCATCTTCTTCAGTCCAAAAAACCCGTCCCCGTGCTCGATCTGCTAGCTTTCCATCCCAATCAGTTCTACTAAGGAAACGAGGCAGGGGGTGGGGTGGGGCGGGGTAGGGAGTGGGGCGGGGGTGGGTGGGGGGTGTTAAAAAATAAATTTAAAATGATTAATTTTTTTTTTGACCCGGGGGGTGGGGGGTTGGGGTAGGGGTGGGGCGGGGTAGGGGTGGGAGGGCAGGGGGTGGGGGTGGGGCGGGGTAGGGGGGTTGTTAAAAAAAAATTTAAATGATTAATATTTTTCTTATCCGATGGGGGGGGTGTTGGTGGGGTGGGTGGGGCAGAGAGTTAAAACTAAGTTTATTTTGGTTCATCTCCCTATCAATATAAATATAACGGGTTGAGACGGGTTGACGAGTTGATCCGCTTTAACCCGCTAAATTTAACGGGTTAAAGCGGGTAACTCGTTTCAACCCGAAATTGTTTATGAGTTGGGTTGGGTCGGGTAATTAGCGAGTTGGGTTGAGCGGCCAGGCCTAATTGTACATCATTTTTGTTACATTTTCATCTTGATGCCCACTTGTCACATTGTAATGTAGATGAGATGGGGCAAGTTCATTTGACAAGTCAATTTCTTAAATCCATACTTGCTTTTGACGGACTTAGGTTAATGGAGAAAATTGCTTTCATTTGTTTATAAGTGTAAATATTTTAAGTATCTAAAAATTTTAGTGCAATTTATTGATATTTCCTCCGTTTATGTAAAGTAAAAAAATGTTTTTTAGGTAACTGGAGATTTTTAGGTCATGGTTTGCAGATAGAATTCTGAAGCATCTGAGTTCCAAGTTACACAAGGGCCTAACTATTCTAATGGGACAACCCAAAAACTAAAAACTGTAATCCATTCAGTTCCTCCGTACTTCAAATGAATGTTCATTTTATTAAAAGAAAATAAAATGGACATTTGTTTTTAGACGGACACTTTCGGGAAGAGCGGATTGCAGTCCTCCCTGCCCATTCGCCCCACTACGAAAGCAGATCCATAACAGAACAAAACTGATAATTTTTGTTTCAATTGTAAGTAAATTTGGATATGGCGATGGTTTCAAAGAATGCCCTAAACCAAATCTCAAATATCTTAGTCATCAATCCGCATCTCACAAACCGTCCTCCTAAACTCGTGTTCATAGGCAACATCGCTCCAATCATATTGTAATTTCAGACTCCTGCATACTCATTTCAGCAGATTTGCAATAAATAAAAATACCAAGAAAATTTCATAACTAATAAAATTGTTTTTTTCTAAAAGAAAAACAAATAAGTAGAAACAAAAGCTAGTTCATCACAAGCTCCGCCAGTATGTATGCCCAACTGTCAGTTGAAAACAAGAAGAACAAGTTGGTACTGCTAGCAATATATAACACAGCAAATATATCACCAGGTACCACTTGTAATATATAACACATCAAATAATACATGGAGACTGGTGGCACCCCACAAAAAAGGATCACTCCGTTTAGTCCCCGGAGTACTTTGCCGGCCCTTGAGGGAAAGAAGCGCTCCGGCAACTCTGGTGGATGGTGCCGAAGCTTCACTGACTGCATGATCATGGGGCCCACTGTTTCAACCGCTCATTCCTCAGCTAGTACTAATAAACTCAGTCATCAGGTAAGTACTTGTAACATAAAGTTTATATTACGCATAAATGCTTGATATATTGGAAAATAAATTTGTATACATTTTTATTTTTAGTTTTTATGTGTGTGAATGAATTAAGGTGGAAGGGCTAGAGAAGGAAGTAAAGAAGCAAACAGAGTTGAGGGGAATGTACAAAATGAGGCTGGAGAGAACACAAGATTACCTTAGGTATTGTCTCAAGGTTGCGCAAGAGAACGGATTCTTGGAGCTTATTCTTAACCGAAATAATCACCAGGCCGAGGCGCATGGAGAAACTTCAAATTTATCGGCTCCATTTTCACCTACAACCATTCTCAATGCCTCAACTTGTCCTCAAACACCACCTCCGGATCAATACAATTCTGATCTTTCAATTCTCATTAGTCATGCTAAGCTTAATGGATGGTACATTGAACCTCAAGAGGTACATACAATATACTCCTTCAGGCTCAAAATAATAATAATTAGGAGCGAGTAATTTGAACATATATGAGTGTATGGTCAGTAGGGTCCGTTCTTATAGCCACATGATCCCTATATGGTCCAAATTACTCGCTCCTAATTACTGGTGAGTCAGTATGACACCACCATGTTCAAGAATATCATCAAAATTACAGTATACTTAAATTAACCTATTGTATCGCGTTCAATGAAAACTGAACAGTTAGAGCTGCAAGAGAAAGTAGCACAGGGAAGTACTGCAGACATATATAAAGGAGCATGGAGAGGAACTGATGTTGCCATAAAAAGCTTGTACCCAGACTTCTTCAACTCAAACGAAAATGGTGTTAGCTTCTTTGCCCAAGAAGTCGAAACATTATCAAGACAACGCCATCGTTTTGTGCTCCAGCTAATGGGAGCGTGCCTGGACCCACCAAACCACGGTTGGGTAGTGACCGAGTTCTTGAGCATGACAATGAAGGATTGGCTACATGGACCTGGAAGCAGAAGGAGCGAAAGGGTGTGTCCTATCCCACCCTTTGAAGAGAGAGTGGCTAAGGCACTAGAGATTGCTCAAGGAATGCAGTATCTTCATGAACAGAAGCCTATGCTCATTCATAGAGATTTGAAGCCAAGTAACATTTTCTTGGATGATGCATGTCATATAAGGATTGCTGATTTTGGACATGCACGTTTCTTGATGGATGGGGAGAAGGCACTCACCGGGGAAACAGGCAAGATTTTGAAATCGCTTTAATGTCAACTTTTTCAAAATGTCAAAACAGACATTCGTTACTCGTGCCAAGAGACAGAGGGAGTAATATTTATTCACAAACGTATTGATAATTAATTTTGTGTTTATCTCTTCAGGTACATACGTTTATATGGCCCCGGAGGTGATCCGTTGTGAGCCTTATAGCGAAAAATGTGATGTGTATAGCTTTGGAGTCATACTTAACGAGCTTATAACAGGGGAATATCCATACATTGAGTCTGATTATGGTCCGACTAAGGTACATATAATCCTTGATAGCTTGTTCAGAAAGGGGTAAATATCCGAAAATGATACTAATATTTTCTTGTTACGGCCATGAACAGATAGCGTTGCAAGTTGGGGAGGGAAAGATAAGGCCAGCATTACCTGAATATGATGAGCAGCTTGAGGATCTGATAGAGCTCATACAACTTTCATGGGATGAAGACCCTGAAATTAGACCATCTTTCTCAATAATCACACATACTCTCAAAATGATTCAAACCAGATTTATCAATTCCCTTTAGCGTTGCGCTGCAGGTTTTTTTTTTTTTTTTAAATGAAAGATAGAAACATTTAACTCAGAAAAATTACAGGATCTGCTGCTTCTTCTAATCCGGTGAATTATATATTGATCAATTTCCATCTTTGTTGGGGGAAATTCTCAAATATTATATCGACATGATACTCCTATATTCGTTAGTCTTCCAAATTGTTTGGCACAATTACAATTATCTCCTTTTTTTTTATAATATATGAGCGCCCAAAATATATACTCCCTACGTCCCGGTTTAATATTTTTGACACGATAATTAAGAAAAAGTAAATGTCATGAGTATTAAAAGGAAAGTTGGAGAGAGAATGTGGGTAAGGGTTTTTTGTTGTAAGAATAATAAGTGAGTCTCATTATCCATTTTAGATAATAAAACAACTAAGAACCTTAAACTGGAACAAACCAAAAAGGAAAGTAAAAACCTTAAATCGAGGCGGAGCGAAGCCCGACCTGCTACATATGAACCACACACTGACCCACTAAACACCACCTCATTTGAGTTAACCACTGTCCATTACAGAACTTCAAACGCATGCACCACACACACTGACCCTGTTGGAAAAAATTAGTATGTTTGAAGGAAATTAATGGGTTAATTTCTAAAGGGTAATTTTGTCAAATTACCTAAGTGGTTTGTGTTTGTGAAAAATAAAATATTTAATTGTTCAAAATGGGTTTTGGATGAATTAAATATAGATGCTCAAATGATTTGGCCAAATAAAATTTGATTTTGTAAATCAAAAATTTGGTTTTGAATTTTCTGAGGTGCTCGGCCGAGCGGGTTGTTGACTCGGCGAGCGAGTGAAACAGAAGGTTCCAAGTTTCTGGAAAGCCTTGCTCGGCCGAGCAGGCTATAAGACTCGGCCGAGCAGATCCTGGGCGGACATTTAACAGCCAATATTAAATGCAGAAAACTGAAATGAAAATCATTATGGCTAATGATTTTGGAATAATGGTGGTTTAATTTTCGTAATTAAATTGTTTATTACATTTTATTACTCCATAAACACCATTGATTTTCAGTTTTTATTGGTTGATTGAATATGTATAAATTGTTGTTTGTTAA
Source organism: Adenophora triphylla var. japonica (assembly GCA_022495995.1). Classification (NCBI taxonomy): domain Eukaryota; kingdom Viridiplantae; phylum Streptophyta; class Magnoliopsida; order Asterales; family Campanulaceae; genus Adenophora; species Adenophora triphylla. The sequence continues at coordinate 128,715 of JAFEMH010003636.1, read as the reverse complement.
CAACAATTGATATACTTGGAAAAATACTTTGAAAAATCTTTTGGCAAAGAACCACAGCAGATTCATACACATTTCCTCCTGAAAATCCTCTTCCATAGTCTTTGGTTGCATATTGTTATCATCTTCCTTGGCCTCCTCTATTGCATATACAAAGAAGAGGTGATCTAGTCCAAGCGCAATTCAACTCGCCGGGAACTTAGGTGCAAAGTGCCCCCGGTCCGCACGTTCTATCCTGGGAGACAAGCGATCCAAGAAAAACTCAAGAACACTCGGTGAGGGATCGAATATGTCTTAAGGAGATAGTGATTTCATTGGGCTCGTGCAGCAAATTCAAGAACTTCTCCTTTTTAATTTTCTGTTTTTTTTTTATCAATTTATTGTGTATTATTTTTCTGTAATTGTACTCCATTGTGCTACAATCTTAAGACATATCCTAATCGAAGGAGTGTCGATTACAGTTTTGAAAAACAGGAAATTTAACTTGGTTGTTGTGTTTCAGATGGCGACGAACAACAACAACGTGGAGACCCAAGTTGGACCCCAAGTGGAAACCCAAACTAATTCCCAAACTGGAAATGGAAGTGGGTCTAAGACTGTGATTAATAATCCTCATACAATTCATATCCCGACCCCTCATGCGGAAAAACCCGAGAAGTTTGTTGGCCACGACTTTAAGCGTTGGCAACAAAAGATGCTTTTCTACCTCACTACCTTGCACTTGGCAAGATATCTGAAAGAAGATATGCCAAAGGTGAGTGAAGGAGAAACCGATGTTACAACCTTGGGCTGCGGTTGAAACATGGAAGCATGGGAGTACTTGTGCAGAAATTACGTCCTCAATTCGCTTTGATTCTCTCTATAACGTGTTTAATGAGAAGAAAACTGCAAAGGAATTGTGGGGATCGTTGGACCACAAATATAAAATTGAGATTGCGGGAACAAAGAAGTTCATTGTTGCCCGTTTCCTTGATTTTAAGATGGTGGACAACAAGAGTGTGAAATCTCAAGTGGATGAGTTTCAAACAATTACTTGCACGAGATTCATGCTGAAGGTATGGTTATAAGTGAAAGCTTCCAAGTGGCTGCAATCATTGAAAAATTGCCTCCATCTTGGAATGATTTCAAGAACTACCTTAAGCATAAGCGAAAGGAAATGGATGTGGAAGGAATTATCCTTCGTTTGAGTATTGAAGAGAACAATCGAGTTCTGAAAACAAGTTTGTTTCTAGTGTGGCTAAGGCCAATGTGGTGGAGCATGGTGAAAGCTCCAAAGGGAAACGGTTTGGAAAGGGAAAAGGGAAGGTTGTGACAACTTCCAAGAATTCCCACTTGGGACCAAAAGGTGGTGTTTCCAAGAAGAAGTTCGAAGGAACTTGTTATAATTGTGGCGGTCAAGGCCACAAGGCTCATGCTTGCAAGTTGCCTAAGAAGGCTCGTGAGGCCAACATGGTGGAAGGCATTGCTAGAGACGTGTCCGAGATGCACCTCGCATTTGTGATTTCCGAGGTGAATTTGGTGGGTTCAAACCCAAATCAATGGTGGATTGACACCGGCGCCACTAGACATGTGTGCTCCAATAGAGACATGTTTAGTGCTTTTGTTGCTAAGGATGGCGAGAAGCTATTCATGGGGAATTCGGCCACCTCCGAGATCAAAGGAGAAGGAAAAGTGGTTTTGAAGATGACATCCGGAAGGAGTTGACTCTCAACAACGTGCTTTATGTGCCCGATATCCGGAAGAACTTGGTGTCCGGATCGCTTTTGATAAAGCATGGATTTCGTATTGTGTTTGAGTCCAATGTAGTCACTTTGTCTAAGAGTGGTATGTTTGTAGGCAAAGGTTATGTCAATGATGGACTGTTTAAGCTAAGTGTAATGGTTGTGAAAGCGAAAGCTAATGATATGAATATCTCTTCCGTTTACTTGCTTCGAGTCATCTAATTTGTGGCATGGTAGACTTGGTCATGTTAATTTTGATTCTATACGTCGTTTGACAAAAGCAAATTCTATTCCAAAGTTTAAAGTTGATTGTAAACAAAAATGTGAAATTTGTGTAGAAGCAAAATTAACAAGAAAGTCATTCCCATCCGTTGAAAGACATAGTGAACCACTTGAATTGGTTCACACGGACTTATGTGACTTTAAATCAACACAATCACGGGGCGGCAATAAGTACTTCATGACTTTTGTAGATGATGGCACAAAGTATTGCTATGTGTATCTTCTAAAAAGTAAAGATGAAGCTATAGAGAAGTTTACTCTATATAAAAATGAAGTTGAGAATCAATTAAACCGGAAAATTAAGGTGCTAAAAAGTGATAAAGGTGGTGAATATGAATCTCCATTTGAAGCAATTTGTGCTCAAAGTGGAATTAAACATATTACCTCGGCACCTTATACACCCCAACAAAACGGTGTTGCCGAAAGGAAAAATCGGACATTGAAAGAAATGATGAATGCCATGGTATTGAGTTCGGGACTACCGGATAACATGTGGGGGGAAGCCATGTTGTCGGCTAACTACGTGTTAAACAAAAAACCCCGAAAGAAACAAGACAAAACCCCTTATGAACTATGGCATGGAAGAATGCCAAGTTATAAACACTTGAAAGTGTGGGGGTGTCTTGCAAAGGTAGCCATACCTCCTCCTAAAAAGGTGAAAATTGGACCAAAAGCTGTTGATTGCATATTCATTGGATATGCACATAACGATAGTGCTTATAGATTTCTTGTGTATGAGTCGAAAATTGATGCTATACACAAAAATACTATAATGGAATCGTGAACGTATCGTTCTTTGAGAATATATTCCCGTGTAAGTCAAGAAATGAGGCAAGCTCATCGACTAGGGTAATAGATTCAATAGAAGACGAACATGTTCAAGATGAAAGAGAAGAAGAAGAGGTAGAACCTCGACGGAGCAAAAGAGCTAGGATTGAAAAATCCTATGGTTCGGACTTTCTAACCTATATGGTAGAAAGCGAACCACAAAGTTACAAAGAAGCCGTTAGCTCTTCGGAAGGACCTTTGTGGAAGGAAGCAATTAAAAGTGAAATTGATTCCATTTTACAAAATCACACATGGGAACTAGTGGACCTTCCTCCGGGAAGTAAAACACTAGGATATAGGTGGATTTTCAAAAGAAAAATGAAAGCGGACGGAACAATTGATAAGTACAAGGCCCGACTTGTAATTAAAGGTTACAGACAGAAAGAAGGCCTAGACTATTTTGACACCTATTCTCCTGTTACGAGAATAACGTCAATAAGAGTTGTACTTGCAATTGCCGCATTGAGAAATCTTGAGATACATCAAATGGATGTAAAAACAGCCTTTCTAAATGGAGATTTAGAAGAGGAGATTTACATGGAACAACCCGAGGGGTTTGTTGCACATGGACAAGAAAAGAAGGTGTGCAAATTAGTAAAGTCATTGTATGGCTTGAAACAAGCACCAAAACAGTGGCATCGAAATTTGATAATGCTATGATGCAAAGTGGATTTAAGATAAATGAGTGTGACAAATGTGTCTATACTAAAACCACGGAAAATGGCTATGTCATTTTGTGTCTTTATGTAGACGACATGCTTATCATAGGGAGTTGTGATAAGATGATCAAATCCACGAAAGACATGTTGAATTCGAAATTTGACATGAAAGATATGGGACTTGCGGATGTAATCCTTGGAGTTAAAATTTCTAGAATATCCAATGGACTTGTGTTAAGTCAATCTCATTATGTGGATAAAATTCTTGAGAAATTTAGCAAGGATGACCATGGAATAGCGAGTACTCCAATTGACCCGAATCTTCATCTATCAAAGAATAGAGATGAACCGGTGTCTCAATTAGAGTATTCGAGAGTTATTGGAAGTCTAATGTACTTGATGAGTTGTACTAGGCCGGATATTGCTTATACGGTTAGCAAGTTAAGCCGGTACACAAGTAATCTGGAACAAATCATTGGAAGGGTATAGTGAGAGTACTAAGGTACTTAAGATATACTCGTGATTTTGGATTACATTACACTAGACATCCAAATTGTGATAGAAGGATATAGTGATGCTAATTGGATATCAGATATCAAAGACTCAAGGTCTACAAGTGGATATTTATTCACTTTAGCAGGTGCAGCTATATCATGGAAATCTTCTAAGCAGATCGTTATAGCCGGATCAACCATGGAATGCGAGTTTATAGCATTAGATAAATGTGGTGAAGAAGCCGAATGGCTACGCCAATTTCTAGAAGATATTCCAAGATGGGAAAAGCCCGTGCCCGCAATTAGTGTACATTGCGATAGCCAATCTGCGATTGGTAGGGCACAAAGTCATATGTATAATGGTAAGTCTAGACATATACGTCGAAGACATAATACCATTAAACAACTACTTGCAACTGGCACCATATCTATTGACTATGTGAGGTCAAAAGATAATTTGGCGGATCCGCTAACCAAAGGGTTAAGTAAAGAGATAGTTGCAAGGTTGACATTGGGAATGGGTTTAAAGCCTCTTGAGAAGTTGAACGCGGCGGAAAACCCAACCTACTTATTTGGAGATCCCAAGATCTAGGTTCAAAGGGACAACCTAACTGTTAATAGACTTGTAGCGTCACTGTGGGGGTCAACCCTATACTCATTCCTTAAAGTGACATCCCGAGATGAATGAGGTTAAGCCTACGGCTTTTAATGATTCTCATGAGAAGTAAAATGGTTTACTTAAAAGAATCACCTATGTGAGAAAGAAGTAGAGGCCGCTTCGAGAAGAATTGCGTGAGGCTCAATTCTTAGACCTTCTCACAGAACCAGGCATTGTGATCCAGGGCCATGAATGGACACAGCTATGAGAGCTGAATTGTGTTAGGGCGATACCTGTGTAAAGTATATGATCGGCTACACAAAAAGCTAGCAGTTCAAGGACATCGCGTCTACTGATTAGCGAGTAGAGTAAATATGCTTTTACAAAGGAAGGTTCAAAGGGCAAACCCATACCTATCCTATGCAGGTTTTCGACTGCCGGACTTTATCACCTATCCTCATGAATTTCCTTCATGTGGGGGATTGTTGGAAAAAATTAGTATGTTTGAAGGAAATTAATGGGTTAATTTCTAAAGGGTAATTTTGTCAAATTACCTAAGTGGTTTGTGTTTGTGAAAAATAAAATATTTAATTGTTCAAAATGGGTTTTGGATGAATTAAATATAGATGCTCAAATGATTTGGCCAAATAAAATTTGATTTTGTAAATCAAAAATTTGGTTTTGAATTTTCTGAGGTGCTCGGCCGAGCGGGTTGTTGACTCGGCGAGCGAGTGAAACGAAGGTTCCAAGTTTCTGGAAAGCCTTGCTCGGCCGAGCGAGCTATAAGACTCGGCCGAGCAGATCCCGGGCGGACATTTAACAGCCAATATTAAATGCAGAAAACTGAAATGAAAATCATTATGGCTAATGATTTTGGAATAATGGTGGTTTAATTTTCGTAATTAAATTGTTTATTACATTTTATTACTCCATAAACACCATTGATTTTCAGTTTTTTATTGGTTGATTGAATATGTATAAATTGTTGTTTGTTAACAACAATTGATATACTTGGAAAAATACTTTGAGAAATCTTTTGGCAAAGAACCACAGCAGATTCATACACATTTCCTCCTGAAAATCCTCTTCCATAGTCTTTGGTTGCATATTGTTATCATCTTCCTTGGCCTCCTCTATTGCATATACAAAGAAGAGGTGATCTAGTCCAAGCGCAATTCAACTCGCCGGGAACTTAGGTGCAAAGTGCCCCCGGTCCGCACGTTCTATCCTGGGAGACAAGCGATCCAAGAAAAACTCAAGCACACTCGGTGAGGGATCGAATATGTCTTAAGGAGACAGTGATTTCATTGGGCTCGTGCAGCAAATTCAAGAACTTCTCCTTTTTAATTTTCTGTTTTTTTTTTATCAATTTATTGTGTATTATTTTTCTGTAATTGTACTCCATTGTGCTACAGACCAACTAAACACCTCATCATTTGAGTTAACCAACGCACATTACAGACTGTCAGATATTGAATAAAATATTTGATACTTATTACTAATGTATAATGTACAGGGAAGTCAAAACAATATTGTTGTATATTCAGTCTATAAAGAAAAATATATCTATTTGAATGTCATCTCCGTATGTATGTTAAATTGTTTAGGGCAACCTTAGGAGAAGTGCATCAGGCTTCGATCTTTCCGTCTGTGCCCTCTGTGTTTCTTTTGGCTCTCCTTACTGAATTGTTCTTGCGAATTTACGAAAACAACTGTGAAGAGTTTAAGAAGTTGACTGCGACATTTATTACAGAATGAACGATTGAGCATGAGTCTTTGTATGCTTAAGATGTAACAATATCTCAATTCTAAGGCAAAAATGTAGATCAATATTGAGTTGTAACTTGTAAAAAAAATAAAAATCTGAACCGAAATGAAAATTAAATAAAACAATCAAACATTTATTTTGAATCAAGATTATGTCGCGGTATAAATGGGTCTCAGGGATTGGAGGAGAAGGAATTTGTATCTTCATCTGGGCAGCATCTTGCACACACAGGCCTTGTTAGAACAACTGTGCACAGGCAACATTTCTTGCAGGCTCCTGGACAACCTGAAAATTTATAGTAAACTCTATTAGGATTTTTTTTTTTTATTAAAAAAAATAAAAAATATGATTGTCAAGCAATAATCTGACACATCTAATCGCTTAAAAATAAAATGTCGCGATCTAAAAATGGCTACAGATTAATGACTTACCCCAAATTGATCCACCAGGAGATGGTTCAATTGGAGTGGAAAGGCGGTCCAATGTAGCTTCATTGATGTGTACATAAGAAATGGTGAAGAACAAGAAGAAAATGGTGAGAGCAAGTCTTGAAGATGCCATGTTTCTCTTGACAACTTCTATGTGATAATTTGTTGTATCTAAGGCAATGCTTATATATAGAGTATATAAGTATTGTGCATTTTTTTTGTCCATCTAAAAAATAAAAATTGCATTTTTAAATAAATAAAAAAATATATTGTACAAACAAAACACAGTGGTTAAAAAGATTTGAGAAAACAAATGTAACGTTTTATGGAATTGGTATTATGGGATGGAGGGATTATAACGAAAAGATAGAAAATGAAACCCAACACGGCATTTAACTCATTTGTTGCCCTTTCTGCTTGGGAAGTTTTATTAGGGAATATTGGAATTGTTTAAGCATATGATAATTAATGCTGAGTTCAAATTTCAATATATCATGCTAATTTTTTCACAAAACAGTATCTGTTTTTATTTTTTACAATAAATAAAAATAGATATTTATTTTGCGACAGTGATTTTTGAAAAAGTTGTAGACTTAATTATAAAGAACAAAATCCTTAAAGGAGTTAAGATAAGTTAAAGGGAGAGTGACCGGAAAGTTCTAAAAAAGTATCATAATGTCTGAATAGTTCCTTCTCCATGTTGTATTATAGATGCAGTATTATATTCACATATGAGTGAATATAATAATATTGCATGCAGTATTATATATTACTGCATAAGAATTTTTAGATCATTTCGATTTAATGAGAAACTTGAGGGGGAGTGATTTGTTCCAAAAAAAAGGAATTTTTAGGTCAAATTTCATAAGTTAAAAAACAAATGACTTTCTAAATGAGGAGGAGATGAGAGGACAAATTATAGTAGTTGCAACAAAGGATAGCATGAACAAAGGTTTGTACATTGAAAGATTCCCTCTTAATCCAAATTCTAAAACGAATGCTTTTGGGCCAAACTTAGGGCCCATGGATTTGTTCATCTATTCCAACAATGAACAATACACTATACTCCGTCCATCCCATTCAGAGTGGCAAAAAATAAGTCTTACTTGAGAATTAAGGAGTGAGAATTAAGAAGACTGTATATTAAAATAAGTGTATATTGAAATAAGTGTTATAAGTAAGAAAATTGATAAATTAAGAAGTTTAATATTAAAACTAGTACACCACCCATGTGTTAAACACACGAGAAGAACACTTTTTAAAATTTACGTTAAACAACCAAAAAAGTTCAATGATTTGATTAACATTTATTTTTCACAGTTATGATCTTAATTAAAGATGATACTTTACTTTTACAATTTTGAAACTTGAAATTGCGCTAAATATTGTTTTGGTACTTGTACAATCTTAAACCTTACTAAAATAAGGTAGGTTCACATCATTCACATGAAAATCATGAATCCATAGATATGGCTTCAGACTGCAGAAAACTCAAAAACTGAATAAATATTACAATCAAAAACCGAATGTCATGAAAAGTGCTAAGCCTCACAGAATATGCCAATTAAATTTTCATAATTTAATGATCAACAAAAAAAGACAAAAGTTAAGTTGTTTTCAGCCAAAATATCCAAATATAAGTTTTTTACAACCAAAATGAAAAAGTTGTTGAAATTACTCTTTCGTCAAATCTATGACCCTGGTGTCAATCTTCTTAGGTTTAATCCATTGATTCCATTGGAGCCTTGCAGACCTTCTAACTCTTGGACGTTGAAGTGGACTGCATTGTGCTTGACCTTCAACAACATTTTCATTCAGTACCTAATAAAGACACAACATTAGTGCATAAATACTAAAAGTACAGAAAATAAAATATAGTGCAAGTGGAGTCTCTTTATAACCTCATTTGCAGCCACAAGTGTATTTGCCTCTTCCTCATGTAAAGTATGAGACAAATCCTTCAATAACATATCACAATCATTAATTAAAAATTCATATTCAGGAATTACTGGAACAATTTATTTAATCAAATGACATCCTCGCTTGTTATGTCCACTTTTGTTGCACAAACTACATTTTTTTGTTCTTGTCCCATGTGATCCTTCCACTTCAACCTGCAACAATTCCCACCAATGATTTTTATAAACGAAAGTTGGTTAAACACTGGTTAATCGTTTGAAATGCCAAAGCTATTAGAAGAAAGAATCTATCACAACTACATGAAATCTTCTCAGTAGCATTCCTTTTCAATTGTGCACTGTTCCAACAATCTAATAGTAGCTACTATGCAACAAATGTGTATAACAGGAAACAACACATCAAAAATTAATATTCAAAATTCAGTTTTAGTGATGATGCAAACCTGAAGGTGTAATTCCATCGGTAATTGAACTGGACTTTAGTTAATCAATACTTCATTTAAACAGCTAGACCTAAGACCTGCAACATAAACATGAAAGACAACACTAACAAAGAGAGAATCAATTGAAACTGTTATATGAGCTATTGGTAGAGGAGTATTTCATATGCAACTTACAGACTAAGAAAGTGTCTATCATTAAAAAAAACTGATAAACATCACTTAAAGATAAATATTTTCGTAAAGAGATTTTTAACCTTGTGGTATCAAAGATTTGTGGAACAAAATACATATATATGGCCTTGTCCCATGTGATGCTTCCCCTTGAACCTTCAACAACAAATAAAAAAAAATTATAAGTATAAAGTGCTAATGACGTCTGGCATCAAGGAATAATTGAACTGGTTATTGATGGGCTGCACAATTATTGCACCATCAACACCTGCTTCTTCCATACTAAGCATAGTCTAAAGGAGACTGAGTGTTTCCAGTCCTATGGCATAACATAATGGGAACTCCTTGATTGGGAGATTGACCTTCGTGTACGGAACTAACTAATGGAACTCCATGAGCAGTAAGCAATCTTAAAAACAAATAGAGTTCAACCAACAATTCCCACCAATGATTTTTATAAACGACAGTTGGTTAAACACTGGTGAATCGTTTGAAAGGCCAAAGCTATTACAGGTAAGAATATATCACAACTAAATGAAATCTTCTCGGTAGCATTCCTTTTCAATTGGGCACTGTTCCAACAATCTAATAGTAGCCACTGTGCAACAAATGTGTACAACAGGTAACAATACATCAAAAAATAATATTCAAGATTCAGTTTTAGTGATATTGCAATACCTGACGGTGGGATCCTAGTATACCACCCGTGCGTTAAACGCACGAAAAGAACACTTTTTAAAATATAAGTTAACCAACCAAAAAAAATTATAATTTTTGATTAACATAAAAGTGAAATAGTGATGATCTTACTTAAAGAAAGAAATACTTATTTAAAATTCGTTCCGCTCTATGAATATTACAAATTTTGGAAAATTTCCTTATAGACAACATTTGCAGTTTCATTGCATATGACACAATCAATGGAAGGGGTATTTTCGTCATTTCCATGGAGAGAGACTTGGCACGGGTCATTCACGTGCAATTTGGGCTGACTTCTTCATTATAAACCTTAACTTCATCTTCCCTTTTATCCCCAATTTCAATTAAACCTAAATCTTCATCTTCCCTTCTTCAAATTTAGTGTTTTAGCTTGCTTGCTTGGTCTGTCATGGGTGTATTTTTGAATGTGCATACATATGTCCAAACTATCAAAAGACATCTCAAATGATATCCATGCCACTTAAATTGTCATAATATGGCATCACCAACACACAAAAGACCAAAGTTAAGTTTTTTACAACCAAAATATCCAAAGTTTAGTTTTTTACAACCAAAAGACAACAGTTGGTGAAATTAGTCTTCTGTCAAATCTATGATGCTTGTGTCAATCTTCTTAGGTGATATCCATTGATTCATTGAATTCTTGCAGACCTTCTAAATTTTGGACGTTGAAGTGGTTGTTGTTGAAGCGGTTGTTGTTGATTTCCTTCATGTGTATTCTTTCTCTGATGTAAAGTCTTCAACTTGGGCAAATCTATGATGCCACCCGTGCGTTAAAACGCACGACAAAACGCTTTTTTCATAAATAGGAACCCAACCTAAAAAGTTCATATTGTAATAAACTTTCATGTAATTAAGAAACATGACATTAATGAAACGATTAGTTTCACCTCGGCTTCTTGTTTTGTCCAATTTTTGTGAAACATTTTCTGCATTTTAAATGTAAATATTTATTTTTGACAAATTATTTAAACAAATAAACATAACATAAAAGAGTTATGAAAGAAATTTAATCTACTAAAAAATATCATGTTGAAAAATATATAAATTCATTAATAACAAAGTTACAAAGAAGCAGTAAGTATCATTATACCGTATTAGATAATGGTTGACCGAAAGAAATATAACGGGAATTTTCACCTCCACCTCCTGATACATTCACTTGCGGCGAAACATTTTCTGCATTTTAATTTGAGAATTAAATATTCGAATAAAATAATTTTAATATATATATACATATATTATATTATATTATAATTGAAATTTCAAATATAAATATACTGACATATATTTGTTTAAAAAAATAGAGTTGACATAAATGATGTTTTTGACTGTTTATTTCTCAAATAAATGTTGACATTAAAAAATAATTATGCTTCCATTAATAATTCAAACTCATTTGACACTGTTATTAGAAATTAGAAAGATCATTTACATTTGGGCCAAATAAAACCCATTTAAAACACAAAGCCCATCAAATACTTCTTCAACCCTAACCCTAGATATTACTCCCTCTCGTACACCCTATCTCTTTTCCCCTATTAACAAACAGCGCCGCTCCAACTAAAGTCTCTCTCTAAAAAATGCCGCTTATCTTCATTCTCTCTCTCTAAAAACGCCGCTCCATCTCCATGCTCTCTCTAAAAACAATGTCATTCGGAGACATTAATTGGGTAAAGCATTCAAATTCGAGCTCATCAATACAATAATTTCAGAACCCCTTTTCGTTTTTGGTAATTTTCAATAACCCTTTCATTTTGTTCCATTTTTATTGTACAACAATGTTAATTCAATCGTTATTTTGTTCTTGTATAAGTGTATCCATTAGAATAATGGCAAATTACCCTGATCGATTAAAAACTTGTTGATTTTTTTTTTTTTGCAAATTTCTTAAGATCTAAACTCAGATCTGATAATAACGATTTTTGTTTTATATGGATCTGAATTTTTTTGCAAATTTATTAAGATCTAAACTCAGATCTGTTAATAAGGATTATTGTTTTATATGGATCTGATTTTTTTAACAATGTTTTTTGCAAATTTTTTTAGATCTAAACTCCGATTTGATAATAAGGATTTTTGTTTTATATGGATGTGATATTTTTTTACAATTTTTATATAGATCTAAATAATAACTACATGTCTTGACATTTAATTATAAATCTAAAGATTTTTTTTTAATTTTCAGTAATTATGTAATGGGATGTCTACTCGATTAAGTTTGATTTTGATGTGAAAAGTTGATATTTTATTTTTTTAAAAATATTTTTTTTTAAATTTTAATAAATATTTGATGCTTTGGAAGATGTATCATCTTTTGATAGCTGGGACAATATCTCTTACATAAATCATTAGTGTGTCAATAAGGATTTTGATGATTTGGAAGATGTATCATCTTCTGATAGCTGGGACAATATCTCTTACATAAATCGACCTGTTGTGATTGATGGATTGGAGAAGGTATGCTGAAGCATTGAAATGGTAATCGTTGGATTTTACCTGCCAGGTATGGTCCTCAATAAATTTTAAGCCTCTAAAAACCCTGGCTGGTCATGAAGCTAAAGTTACATCAGTGGATGTTGTTAGAGGTAATCTTCAGATGCTCAACTAATCTGAAAGTGATTTACATGTCTGTGTTCAAATGTGTTTGATGCTTTGCTTAGATTTTTCGGATCAAATTGAACATTTAACTGATTGTTTAATTTATTTTATTTAGTTGTAGGGAATGAACTATAACCATGGTAACGTAGATAAGCGATACTTCCTCTATCCCTAAATGAAAGTACTTTTTTATCCCTCTATCCCTAAATGAAAGTACTTTTTCATTACATGGGCCTGATTATCATTGCATATGAGTAAATCAAGTCTTGGGATCATGAGAGAGCTTTCATTGTAACGTTTTCTAAGAATTTACAATATCAATTCAGGGGTTAGAATATTAGGTATACTAAAATGTTGACCGAATATGATTTTACTTGTAGCTACTTTTTTGTTATCTTTTCTAAATTGTAGAAGAATGATTTAACTGCATTTATGAAAGATGTTTTTCTATATGTATTCTTAGTTTCAATAAATATAACAATTTCATTTACTCATTGCTTAAATCTTAACTTTCTTTGCTATCTTGCAATTTCATAAAGTCGATAATCGAGATATTTGATATAACATACAAACCCCCTCCCTTAGATTTTTTATAATGCTTCTTAATAAAGCTCTTTGGGATAGAGGCATGAATCGTGTCACCTGGAAGAAAAAAAAGCAGTAGTAAAGATGAAATACATAACTAATACCATATAGTTTGAAGGCTTATTTAATTGTTGTAATGATTGATGCAATAAATGCGTAAATTTTTAACTTTTTTTTTCAAATGAAAGTATGCAAGAAGTGTACATGTGAATGTCAAACTAATGACAAAAAATGTTTGCTTGTGAATATGTTGTTACTTCCAAGTTATATGCGTATGTATATGTCTGCATAATGAAGAAAAAAGCAATATGTTAGGAAGGAAAAATGAGAGAAAGAAGAAATGGATATAAGAACTTCTCCTCTGATCCTTTTGGAGCATAAAGCTTGCTGTCTAGATTAGCTAAATTATCAGGTATCTGCTTTGCCTAAGACTTGCATATGCAATTATTTTCTGTTCTCTTGGTGTTAGTATTAACACATACAATACAAAAAATAACTAATTTATGTCAACTTTTACAAATATTTATTTCACAACATTTTTGTCTGTACATAGATACCAACTTACTGATCAAAGACCTTAGTAACCATTGTTTTGACTTTGAATATGATCTTATAATCCTCAGCCTCATGTTGTTCTCAGCAACGACAAATTTCTTCACAACATAGATATGATCCTCTTTCAACATAGCAGAATACTTTGGAATCATAGAACGTTAAAAGGAGCATGAATCCGAGCTCCCTGCAAAAAAATCAGTAACAAATTTACTTCAAATGTTGAAGAAAACACAAAAAGAAAAAAGTAAAGAAATGAGTTACAGAAAAAAGATACAAGATATGGTAATTGAAAAAAAAAACTACTTTCTGACATTTTTATCTATAAAAATTAACTCAACAATTGCAGGCAACTTCATGGCATTTTCTAAAGGAGTTGACCACTTACGTGCAACATAATCTTCAAGGACCAATCTGATCTTCCTTTCTTGAGGTCACCGATGAGAGAGAGAGAGAGAAAGGGTCATTGTGCTAGGTCAATGAACGATGGTAGTACTGATTTTGGAAGGGTGTAAACCTTGAAGAATGGAAGGAAATGGTTCTTTTAAATAGTGCCAGAGCAACCTTCCCTATGTATTCAAAACCAACCGTTCATATTCCAGTCTTTTCGTATATCCCTTTTTTTAGTCTTTATTTATGTTAAATTTGTAATAAACTGGACTATTGAGTATTGTTATTTCAATGTATTCAATGTGGCAAATCTATCAGCAACTGATGTTTTTAATTTTTGAATTTTTTTCGGTAGATGTAATAATTTAAGGTTTCCAAGGTTATATTTACTGCATTTAATGATTGTTATTAAACAGAACTTGCATGTTTACATAGAGAATAGCAAAAATACATAGAGAATGCTGTATAGTAATTATTAATAGTTAGAACATTAAAGTCTTAATTATGGCGTGTCATAAAAGAAAGTTTCTAAATATAAATTTCAGTTTTCCCGCTCATTTTTCCGTTTTAGGAAAGAAAGCTTATTCACTTCAGCCATTATATAGTTATAGATGTTTATGGGAATGTGTCATTTAAAATGAGATGCCCAAAACGAAAACTTATCCCCCTTCAAATGGAATGGAGGAGCCTGTTAAACATATTTTTTAGTCTTGCGCAGGAGCCTGTTTCTCAGCATTTTTTTATTTATCCGATATACTCCCTTCGTCTCATAATAATAAGTGTCATATTATTGACCATAACGATGCTTCATCTAATGGTTCCCCTACTTCTGTAGCAAATATGATTTCACTTGGATCATCACAAGGATTGCCACATGGATCAATTACTTAAGTGTTGGAGTAATGTCATGTATAGAGACACAGCTCAATGGAGTTGATTATGAAATAGTTTGTTATAATAGTTTGTTAGAAAGTTTGTTTTTCAGTTATACAGTTAGTGAGATATTTTCCCAGTTGTAAGCAAGATATAAAAGTGTGAACTGTAAACAGAAAATGGCATTGTGATGAATAAGAGATCTTCAATTCAGCTTTATCTTCCTGAATGTCTTCTTCAATTCAAAAATTAGATTGAGCATAGAACTGGTGCTAGTAGTCTTTAAAGACTTAGAGATTTTCATATTTTCTTCCGGTGTGACCACCTCCACTTTTCTGGATGTTTTTCTACTCCTTATCACGTGTTCCAAGAAGTCCTTGGGGATCGCCCTCACGCATCTGACCCCAGCAGGAGTGGGGAATTTAACACGTTGGTGGGGGAGGGAGGCGACCAACCCAAGTTTGCCTTAACTTGGAGTGCCTATGATGGCGTGGTAATCACTTGCTAGGTCCATGACTACGAATGTCACTGTGGTCTCAGCGCGGAAGGGATGTTCTCCAACTTCCAATAATAAATCAATTGTTCCGATTGCGCTGACTTTGTGGTTGGTGAAGCCTTCTAGTCTTCTAGAGTATGGCTCCAACATGTTGTCCTTCAGATTCATCTTATGGAAGGTGGAGTAATATAGAATATCTCGGGAGGCCCCCGAGTCAATGAGGATTCTCTCGGACTCACAGTTTTCAATCCTCCCTTTGATCACTAATGGTTTTTCGCGAGCCGCTCGACTTTCGGCTAGTTCATTAAGAGAGAAGCTGATGACTTTCTCTTCCTTATGAATCCAAGCGGGGATGTGATAGACTTTACTTAGCTTATGGATCTGATCTTTTAATTTTTTGTTGCAGACAGTCTCCTCCCTTATAACATGAAGCTTAGCCCTAGGAGGCATGTCCTCCCTTTCATCTTCCTTATCATCGTCGTCGTACTCTTTTCGCTTTCGCTTGCTATTGATGGATATGTTTACATATCCATTTTATATGCTCTAAACTCTATTTATTGCAAACTTTCTGAGTAAAAAGGTAGTTTAATTGTTTTGGTAGTGTTGTTTTATTTTCAGGTTGAAAATGGTGGGAAATGGGTGTTTGAAAGTGAAGAAAAGGATGAAAATCTAGAGCGGAGTAAATTTTGGGGACTTTAGAGTTATTATGGAGCTGCAAGGCTTGTGGGAAATTTACTTTTAAGGAATGAAAGATGAAATAAAGAAATTGTTGGCCAAGGCAACAAGGCAACAGCGGCCGCCCTTACCCCTTCAGCGATCGTCCAAGCAGCTCGGCCTTTCTTGGGCGGCCGCCCAAGACCACTTCAGCGATCACCCAAAGCCTATTGTCCGGCCAGCTCCCTCAGCACGCCAAGGCCAATTCCAGCTGCTGCCTTGCTTCATTTTTGGGCTTCCTTGTTTTGTTTTTGGGCTTCCTCAGATTTTGGTCCCAATCTTCATTATTTTAATTCCCTTTTCCACCTTAGTATAAATAGAAGATGTTATCATTTTCTAGGAATCATCTATCATCCATTGAACAAAAGGAGGCAAGGGTAGAGAGAGAAAATTAGTGCTTTTATTTCTTCAAACAAGATAAGTATTTTTATGATTTTCGTAATTAGTTTTGTTTATTTAATGCTTAATATGTGTAGCTAAGTTTTAATTTCATGGATTGGATAGTAATTTAGTCATTTATGTTATGTCATTGATTATTTTATCTCATTAATTGATATTTTGTTCATCTTTGCACTTTTCATGAAAGTTTCTTGGATTAAAGTGTGGTTAATTCCTAATTTCTTCCTTTTAACTTTATGGGTGTCAATTTCTTATATTGATTTGGGGATTTTGACTTAGACTTTTGCTAGATGATGAAATCCATTGGTTCTCTTGATTGAACCCACATGGATTTTGGTTCAAAAAATCTTTAAAGCTTAAAGCTTTCCTTTTTTATCACTTGGACTTGATTTGCGAAAAGTGATTGAGTATGATTAAATAGATTGAAATCCGGCCGCCTTACCGTCCCAATCTTTGCAATAGTGATTGAACCCAAGATTGAAATTAATATATTTTTCTAAATCAATGGCATAGTATTTTGTGATTAAATGAAATCCAATCCATGGAATCCTCTATTATTATTGTTTTAATCTATATTTGAATTTGCTCTATTTGTTTACTTGTTATTCCTATATTTAATTTTAATTCTTGATCATTGTAGTTGTTTGTTATTTTCAAAAAATAACCCCCCCTTTGGTTACCTTTCCTTTGTACACTATTTGAATTAACTTGGTCATACACATAGTCCTCGTGGATCTACCCTTACTTGCACACACGCTACACACGACCCTTGTGCGCTTGTGAGGTTTATAACGAGAGGGTATTGGAAAATAACCATCAAGTTTTTGGCGCCGTTGCCGGGGACTTGTGGTCTTGAACAAGTTAGTTTGGATAGTATATGTTTGGGCGTCGTTCCTTGAACCCCTTGTTGGCTCAAACAAACAACGCCATCAATAGGTTCGAGAGGAGCTTAACTCCTACTCGTGGTTCCGAAACAGAGTCAGATACTTCGATTTCTGGGCTTTTTGAGGAATTAAGTGAAGGTAGCTATTCTTGTGAAGCGAGTAATTCTTCCACCGGGGAAGAAGAAGAAAATTTTGAAATGGCGAAAGAGGTACCCCCGACCATGAATGACTTTCTTAGACCAAAGGTTGACACCGCCATCTCTTGCATTGTCCTCACCGAGGCGGCAAAGAATCATGAGATAAAAGGGCAATATTTTAACATGTTGCCTAACTTTTATGGGCTCCCTTTCGAGGATGCCCTAAGCTTCTTAAAGGAATATCTCATGACCGTTTCAGGCTATCCGGGACGAGCGAGTGTCACCGAAGAGCAATTAAGGCTCAAGTGCTTCCCTTTTGCCTTGAAATGGGCGGCAAAAAATTGGTTGATGTACCTTCCCGCTACTAGCATAACAACATGGGTACAATTGCATGATGCTTTCCTTAGGATATATCTCCATCATTCCCTTTTAGGTAGCATTAGACAAAAGATCATTACATTTCAACAAGACTCGGGAGAGGCCTTTCATGAGGCTTGGGATAGATTTAAGATGCTTCTTATGAAATGCCCCCATCATAACTTTCCCTTGCCAATTTTGCACCAAACTTTTTTATGATGGTTTGAATCCCACGAATCAAACTATGGTGGATAATGCGGCTGGGGGCAATCTAGGCTACAAGACCCCGGATGAGACCCAATCGCTTTTTGAAATGTTGGGAGCCAATTCTCAACAAAAGGGTACAAGGGGTAGGGGCATGCATGAGTTGAATTCTAATGATAATATGGCTAGGCAAATGGCCATTTTGACACAAAAAATTGATAAATTGTCTATGCAATGTGCTTCTTTTTCAAATTCTAATGTGATTAATGATCATTGTGCTTATGGTTGTGCAAATTCCCATGCTACTCATGATTGTCCAAATGGTCCGATGTTTGCTAATGAACAGGTGAATGCCATGCAAGGTGGTTATGTGCAAGGAAATCAAGGATATGACCAAAGACCTCCTCAATTCAACCATGGAAATCAAGGATATGGGTAAAGGCCCCCTCAAAATAATCCTTATAGCAACTCATATAATCCAGGGTGGAGAAATCACCTAAATTTCTCATGGGGAGGCAACCAACAACAACAACAACAACAACAACAACACAATAAGCCTCTCAACCCACAACCTCCCCCCGGATCGTAGGAGCAAAAGAAGGAGCAGTGGGAAATTGCCATGGAGCAAATGAGGGCAGAAAGTCAACAAGCTTCAAAGAATCATGAAGCGGCTCTTAAGAAGTTGGAGACCCAACTTGGTCAATTGGCGGAGGCCCTCCAAAGTCACAAGCCTGGAACTTTCCCAAGCCAAGGGCATCAAGCGAAGGCAATAATCACACTTCGGAGCGGAAAGCAAATAGGTGAGGAGGTACTTTCTCCTACTTCTTCCCCCTCCCTTAATGATACGCATGATGAAGTTTATGTTGAGGATAAGTCTATTGATACTTCTCAAACCCCCAAGGCATATGTACCTCCCGTACCGTTTCCCGGGAGATTTCTAAGGAACAAGATAGACCAACAAATGAAAGAGTTGATGGACATGTTCTCGAAGGTGAACATCAACCTTCCATTGTTGAATGTCATAAAAAATGTGCCGGCTTATGCCAAGTTCTTTAAAGAAATCAATTCTCGGAAACATAAGTATGGGAAAGATGAAAAAGTTTTAATGGGAGAAAATGCTAGCGCCGTGGTACAACATTGTCTTCCACCTAAGTTGAAAGACCCCAGAAGCTTTATAATTTCCATCACTTTGGGGGATTCGAATAAGGTGAAAGCTATGTTAGATCTTGGTGCTAGTATCAATTTGTTGCCTCATTACATGTATCTTGAGTTGGGTTTGCCCGAGCTAAAACCAACCACAATGGCCTTACAACTTGCCGATCGCTCTATCAAGAGACCTTTAGGCATTGTGGAGGATGTGTTAGTTCGAGTGGGTTCTCTTATTGTTCCCGTTGATTTTGTTGTGTTAGAGATGCCTAAGAGTGTAAGTAATGGTCGTGATTCACCCATCTTGCTTGGGCGTCCCTTTATGGCCACAACCAACACCATCATAAATGTAGGAAATGGGACATTGTCTATGGCGGTAGTGTTAGTGTAATGCCCTAGGCTTTAGTTATGTTTAACTTAAAACCGTTATGTATCATCTTTATCGTTTAAGTTTATTATTTGATTATTATATACTTTGCATATTTCTTGTAATAATCTCCGTCCCTAATTATTAAGTGAATAATTAGTATAATTGTTAATGGATAATCATATGATGATTATATGCATAGCGATGCAAATTGAAATTATGGGTACTTGTTAGTGAACAAGTGACTGGACTTGACCCGTATGAGATTTATGTCATGGTCAAATGTCATAATTGAATCTCATATGGTCGCTTCATTTAGTTTCTAGACCTGAGATTATCATGACCTTACATATGATGAAAGTTATGTTTGATTTTAGTCAAAGGATATCTTAACACGATATTTATAAAGGTTATCTTTGGCATGATCGGATTCATGATGGGAAGGATGATAAGTCAAGATGGAATTTGTCCCTCGAAAGAGAGATGTTTTGCTTGGGCCCCTCGATGAGTGATAATGATGAAAGTGTATGGCCATACCCCAATGCGATTGGATTATCATTATACTCAATATCGAGAAAGCATTGAACAAATACAAGTTGACGTGGACCATGACTTGTGTTCAATATAACATCGTAAGATAAAGGGATAAATGGAAGTGTAACATTGGAAACGTGAACTCTTACGTTATATTAATTGGGTAGACATAATGGCTTACTAGAGTCCGCTTATATTTTATGAAGGTCGATATGATCGGGATCATTGGCAACATAATATAATCCTATTGGGTCACTCACAATTGGAATGAATTGGTTAAACCAAAGTAAGATAATTGAGAGTTCCTGATATGGCTTAAGCAGCCGCGCGACAGAACTAGCCATCTGGCAAGTGTCGCCGCGCAACAGATCAAGCCACAGAGACTGTTTACAGCTTGTTTCCTAATACGATTAGATCACAAACTCTAATACTAATGTAGTATAAATATGAGTCTGTGAACAGCCGAAACCTAGCCGAATTTTCTAAGGAAAAATCACAATAAAGGTTTCTCAATATTCTTCCATAGGTTTAAGGATCTAGCAATCCTCAAGAACTGTTCTTGGTTCATTCAAAGGTGTGGATACTACTAGAGGGTCTTCGCTCGTACGACGATCAAGGCCTAGAGTTCTAATTGTTCAAGCAATCTGAAGATTCAAGTCTTGAAGATCGAAGTTTGTGATTCAAAATCACATTGATAATTGTTCGATAGCTCAAGAACGGAAAGCATTTAAGGTTGGTAAATTCTATCTCATAGGAATTCAATTTAATCGTATAGAACGGATCTTAGGGCTCTTGGGTTTTGTGTTATTTAGATGCTAATTACACTGCGCATGGACCTATAAAACCCAACAGGTAGCTAATGAAAAAATCAAAATTTCGGTTTATGATGCTATGCATAACCCCATAGATGATGAGAATTCGGTTAACTTTCTTGATTTAGTTGAAGAGTGTGTCAATGATGTTATGTGGTATGATAGAGATTGTGAGGAAATTGAGATATTGTTGAATGGCTGTGAGAATAATCGGGATAATGTGGGTTCCCACTTGTTGTCCATTGAAGATAAGGTGTAAGAACATCATCCTTGTGATGGCCCATATCACACCCTAGGCCACTTCAATGAGAGGTTGGCGCCATCGGTTGAAATTCTCCCAATCCTTGAGTTAAAAACACTCCCTTCAAACTTGAGATATGCTTTCCTAGGAGAGAATGAGACCCTTCCCGTAATCATTGCTTCGGACTTAACCCTAGAACAAGAGGCCCAATAGCTAATAGTGCTCCGTGAGCACAAAGAGGCCATAGGGTGGACTTTGAAAGACATCAAGGGAATTAGTCCCTCAATGTGCATGCATAAAATTCATCTTTTGGAAGGGGCAAAACCGTCTAGGGAAAGTCAAAGGAGATTGAACCCTCACATGGAGGAGGCGGTGAGAAAAGAAGTGCTTAAACTTTTAGATGCGGGTATCATTTACTCGGTAGCCGAGAGTGAATGGGTAAGCCCAGTTCAAGTGGTGCCAAAGAGAGGTGGAATCTCGGTTGTTCAAAATGACAAGGGTGTAGAGGTTCCAATCCGGGAAGTGACGGGTCTTCGAATGTGTATTGACTTGAGGAAGTTAAATGCTGCCACCAAGAAAGACCACTTCCCATTGCCCTTCATTGATCAAATTTTAGAAAGGTTGGCAGGTCGCTCCTACTATTGCTTTTTGGATGGTTTCTCGGGATATAACCAAATCCCCATTGCTCCCGAGGACCAATCCAAAACTACCTTTACTTGTCCATTTGGTACTTTTGCTTATAGGAGGATGCCCTTCGGGCTTTGTAATGCACCGACGACCTTTCAAAGGTGCATGACCTCCATTTTTTTCGACATGATTGAAAGGTGTGTTGAAGTGTTTATGGATGACTTCTCCATTTTTGGAGATAGCTTTGATTGTTGCCTCAAGAACTTGACTTCCGTTTTGAAAAGGTGTTGTGAAACAACCCTAAGTTGGGAAAATTGTCATTTTCTTGTTAGGCATGGGATTGTGTTGGGGCATATTGTGTCAAGTAGGGGGATAGAAGTAGATAAAGCTAAAATAGATGTTATTGCTAAACTTCCCCCTCCCATTTCGGTCAAAGGAATTCGGAGCTTTCTTGGGCATGCGGGTTTTTATAGGCGTT
Source organism: Adenophora triphylla var. japonica (assembly GCA_022495995.1). Lineage (NCBI taxonomy): Eukaryota > Viridiplantae > Streptophyta > Magnoliopsida > Asterales > Campanulaceae > Adenophora > Adenophora triphylla. Next base: position 106,290 of record JAFEMH010003636.1, on the reverse strand, counting down.
TTATAAAAGATTTTTCAAAAATTTGTAAGCCTTTATGTAACCTACTTGCCAAGGATACCGAATTTTTTTTTGACCAAGATTGTTTGAATGCTTTCAATGTGCTTAAGGAAAAGTTGACAAGTGCTCCCATCCTCTCTAGTCCCAATTGGTCTCATCCTTTTGAACTTATGTGTGATGCATCCGACTTTTCCATTGGGGCGGTCTTGGGACAAAGAGTGGATAAATTACCTCATGTAATCCACTATGCTAGTAGGACCCTAAATGATGCTCAAATAAACTACATCACAACCGAGAAAGAGTTTCTTGCGGTGGTGTTTGCTTTAGAAAAGTTTAGGTCATACTTGCTAGGGTCTAAGGTAATCATTTACTTGGACCATGCGGCATTGAAATACTTGCTTAACAAAAAGGATGCTAAACCTAGACTTTTAAGATAGATGCTTTTACTTCAAGAGTTTGATATTGAAATTAGAGACAAGAAAGGGTCCAAAAATGTAGTGGCGGATCACTTATCTAGGTTAGAGGACTATACTTTTCATAATATCAATGGAGAAGTGATTCCGGTGAATGAGAACTTCCCGGATGAACAACTCCTTGCCTTGAATGTCCATGAGCCTTGGTATGCGGATCTAGTGAACTATATTGTGTCAAATTTGATGCCACCTCACTTCACAAAAGACCAAAGACAAAAGTTTAGGTCGGATGTGAAGAATTACATTTGGGATGACCCCTACTTGTTTAAGATTTGTCCCGATAAGCTCTTGAGAAGGTGCGTTCCCGAACATGAACAAGAAAGTGTGCTTAAATTTTGTCATGACCTCCATTGTGGTGGTCACTTTAGTGGCCAAAAGACCACAAAGAAAATCTTCTAAGCGGGACTCTATTGGCCCACAATTTTTCGGGACTCCTTTCATTATAGCAAAAGATGTGATAGGTGTCAAAGAACCGGTGGCATTGGTAAGAAAGATGAGATGCCCCAACACTATAATCTTGTTGTTGATATTTTTGATGTTTGAGGCATTGATTTTATGGGCCCATTTCCCCCATCCCATGGTTTTGTGTATATTCTTGTTGCGGTTGATTATGTCTCTAAATGGGTGGAAGTTATTGCCACCCAGACTAATGATGCTAATGTTATTGCAAAGTTTATTTGTGAATGCATCTTTAGTAGGTATGGAGTTCCAAAGGCAATCATAAGCGATCAAGGTACACACTTTACCAACCGGCTCTTCAACAAGGTCTTGAAGAAATATGGGGTGGTCCACAAGCTTGCCACCGCCTATCATCCTCAAACATCCGGGCAAGTTGAAGTGAGCAACCGGCAAATCAAAGCCATTCTTAAAAAGACAGTTCGACCCAACCGAAAAGATTGGGCCATCAAGCTTCATGATGCACTATGGGCCTACCGAACCGCCTACAAAGGTCCCATTGGAATGAGCCCATACCGAATTGTATATGGGAAAGAATGCCATTTGCCCGTGAAAATGGAACACAGAGCTTGGTGGGCCATCAAAGAGCTCAATATGAATTTGGATGCGGCAGGAGAGGAAAAAATGCTAACTTTGAACGAGTTGGATGAGTTGAGGCAAGATAGTTATGCTAGTGCCAAGACTTACAAGAAGCGCACCAAGAGATACCACGATAAACACTTGAGGTCGGGTCAAAAGGTGCTCCTATTCAATTCGAGGTTGAGACTCTTCCCCGGAAATTTGAAGTCCAAATGGACGGGTCCTTTTGAAGTGGTGACGATCTTTCCACATGGAGCGGTGGAGCTCAAAAATTTGGGAACCGGTAACTTGTTCAAGGTGAATGGCCATCGCGTGAAGCCTTATCTTGAAGGGGTACCAATTAATGAGGATTTGGAAGTTGTGGATCTTGTTGACCCGGAAGGGGTCAACTAATTCTCTTGTGCTTGCCGTCGAGCTAAACGACCAAAAATCAAAGCGCTCGTTGGGAGGCACCCCAACATGGTATGACTTTAATTGCTTTTTGTTTTTAATTTCCGTCTTTTATTTTATGTCTTTTACTTTTCATCTCCTTCCCTCCCGAATTTGAGTTTTGCTTTCTTTTGGTTTTCATGCCATGAGGACATAGCAATATTTAGGTTTGGGGGTGGTAGTATATTTATATATTTATCTAAAAAAAATGGACTCAAATTGTGTCTTCCTCTCATTTATTGAGGGGAAATGTTTGAACTACGGTGACCTGAGCTTATTTCAATGAGTAGTCCGCTCATTGTTTTGGGAACGTAAGCAACCTTTGGAGCGGTCAACTTATTTTACCAAAGTAGAGTAATTTAGAGTAGTTAGTTTTGTTTTAAATTGTTGAATTATTGATCATCTGAAAGGATCTCCCTGAGTTTGTGGGTTTATAGGGGAGTGTTTACAGTGTCACCCTCGAAAAAAAAAAAACCTTTTAATTTTATGTCATTTTTATTTTGCATCAATAGGTATTATGCTTTGGTGTTTGTTTTGTGGTGATGTGCAGCATTTTAAGCTCAACCATTGAAATTTTGGGCAATGGGACTGAAGCTGAATGGAAGGGGCTAAAATAAAAAAAAATTCTGGCTGAAATAGAAGTTTGGGTGGCCACCCAAGTCACTAGGGCGACCGCCCAAGTTAAGACTAGGCATAAGGGCATCCGCTGAAGGCTTTAGGGCGATCACCAAAGAAGGGCCGAAGGTCTACGGCGGCCGCCCAAGTCACTAGGGCGACCGCCCAAGATGATATGGCCAATTTTTCCAAAGCCCTTTCTCTCTCTCTTTTCTCTCAGTCTCTCTCTCTCTAAATTTCGAATTTCTCTCTTCTCTCTCTCTAAATTTTTTCAATTCTCTCTAAGAATCTACCCAACAAAGCTCAAAATCTTCCATCACTCTTCACCAAATCTTCTTCCCCTCACCATATACTCCTCCTAAACTGAAATCTCCTCCTTAAATCAACACTTTGAAGCCATTATTGAAGAAATTTTCCAAAGTGGAAGAAGAAAATGGGTTTGTTGATTTCGTGAGTCCTAGCTCGAATTGAAGAAAGATTCTTGAAGAGAAACAACTCTAGTCCATCCTCCGCTCACTCCGGTCATCTTCTCGAACTCCGGCCAATTTTCCGGCGGACCTCCGGCCAATTTTCCGGTGACCCCATTTGTTCAAAGTAAGATCATTCTTCACTTATTTTGCATTCTGTTTAGCTGGGTTTTGATAGAAATATGTCGAAAAAGCAAAAGACTTCCAACTTAATTGGCCCGGGTCACCCTCCATCGAATAAACACAAATGGATTGGGAAAATGGCCGAGCAATTTTTTATAAGTTGGGAAAAAGTTGGATTCAATGTGGAAGGGGAGTTTGATTTTACTAATATGGATCTTGATCACATTGTGACAAAATGTAAATGGAAAAAATTGGGTAGCAAATTGTTGAATGTGGGATCAAGTGTGATAGTTAGGGAGTTTTATGCGAACATGGCGGAAATAGGACACACCGGAATATCTTATGTCCGGGAAAAACATGTGAATTATTCCGCGGCGATGATAAATGAATATTTCTCCATGACTAGCGACACGCCCGATTTGGAATGTGAGTTCACCAAGGCCATGATGCAAATCAACCGGGGTAATTGGAAGTCACACATGCACTTGGTTCTTGACACATTTGTTGGCCTTGATGTAATCCAAATGAAGGATGGAACTGTAGTTTTAACGAAAAATTTACCGGAACCATTATGGTATTTACATCGCTTCATCTGTGAAAAGATTTTGCCAAGCAGTCATTTTAACAAAGTGACTTAGAAGAGGGCGATCCTAATGCATTTGATTTGGCAAGGCAATTACGTCGACACGGGACGAATTATTTCCGATGAAATTTGGCGTACGTCGACGGACTTGAACAAGACCAATCATAATTTCCCTCTTTTGATCATTGCCTTGTGTGGAAAAGCCAAAGTGACTTTGAAGGAGGAAAGGACCAAAGATTTAAAGTCCAAGAGTGGAGTCAACTGGAGATCGTACAAGGAGAAGAGCCACCCAGTAAGGAGTGTAGCATCATCTAGTATGGGTGAAGGCAGTTCTCAGGGGAATGATGAGGAGGAAGACGAAGAAGAAGAAAGTGAGGATGAAGAGGCGCAAAGAAAAGCGCAAGTTAGAGAGGGATTCATGAGGAGATTTGATGAGAGTATAACGTCTATTCAGGGGTGTTTTGACGAGATTAATGAGAGGAATAGGGGGTTTGGCATCCATTTGAGTTCACTTACCGAGACTGTGGGCCAGTTGGTGTTGCAGCGGAGAGAGGAGGCCGAGGCGGCCCAGAATTATTTTGCTCAGCATTCAAGAGATGCCCAAGCACATTGGGCTCGTCAGGAGGCCATGCTTCAGCAGTACTTGAGCCGGTTGCCGGCCCCAGATCAGAGCCAGAGTTCTAGTGGTCAGTGGGACCACCCTCCTTTTCTCCCGCCCCAGTAGATGGTTGAGGTATCCCGCCCTTATATTTTCACTATTTTTTTATGCATTAGAGACAATGCATGCTTTAGGTTTGGGGGTGTGGGGTACTTGATATGTTTGCTTGATCACCATGTTAGTTAGGATTTATTGCTTTTGTAGGTAGGATTTCATGCTTTTGTAGTTGTAAAAAAAAATTAAAAAAAATTTGGTTGTGTAGTTTATATTTCGGGTTGCCACCCAACGTCCATGATGATTCGAGTGTTATTTGTGCATCTTGTGTTCAATATAAACATAAAGGTGGGATTGTATTAGATTATTCAAGGCATGATTATTTTCACCACACACTTCTTTTGCACGGGTCCTTGTTATTGAACTAAGTGCCATTTAATTAGCACTTAACATTCTCGGGGGACCTTAGAACATGGTTGCACGGTTGTCAATATCACGTCAAGAGGTTATGTATGGTATATATGGCTATTTAGGGACCCTTTTCTGGACCTTTCGGCTTTCTAGTCACCAAATAAAATCATCCCTTAGTGTCCTTTTTTAGCCTTGATAAAGAATGGAATCTCTTCCTTGTGGGGAGATTATATTAGACCGCCATTCGCCTTCATTTCAACCCGCATTTTCTTACCCTGTTACACCTAGAGTAGGATTTTCTTACCCTTTGAGTAGGTGGACTAGGGAATGATGGGATTTGTGGGACATTTGGGAAGTGAGGCAAAGTGAAAAAGGGTCACAAAAAGGCCAAAGCAAAGAGTGAAAATGGTATTCTTGAGACCAAAGGGAAACAATGGACAAGTTTGGGATTATATGGAAAATAGGGGCAAGGTATTCAATAAAAAAAAGTGGTTGTTTATGATCATGTATTTGTGATGATTAGATGTGCATAATATATCTTTGATTCATGTATGTATTAAAAAAAAAGAGAGAGAAAATGAATCACTTGCCCCTTTTGTTGTGTAAAGTCAAAAGTTTGGTGCTAGTAGTATTTGAGGTAATGTCAACAACCCCAAGTTTAATATTTTCAAAGTTTAGGTTTGGGGGTTATGACATTGGGTTATTTGGGTGAGCGGAGAGATGAAAGGTTGAGTGAGGAGAGGTTCACATATGAGAGAGAAGACTCCTAGTTCACTTTCTCATCTTGGTTTATTTGCATATTTATACCTTTCATTGTAACCATGAACCTAGCCCCGCGAATTGGTCGCATTTGAACTCTTAAGCCATATCATTTCGTTTTCACTACCAAGTAACCCGGTTGACAATCGTGTAATTGTGCATATAGTCCCTTTTGTGCTATTTTAACGCACCATCTATTATACTAAGATCTAGGGCATGACATAGTGATTCTTTAAACAATCTTAGTTCGTGACAATGGCCCCATGTACGTTCTTGCACGGTGGAAATAATCATGTTTTGAAATAAGTAAATGCAATGGCAAGTCTATGTTTATGTTGATACACAATGTTTATGAGTGGTGTAGAATTCTGAGACTTGCGGGTGGCAAACCTTTATGTGAGTTGGATGGCCAAAGTTTTTTTATGCTTGTATTTGTTTAGTATCTGAGTTGGGGTAGCTAGTGTTAGAAGTAGTATACCATTATGTTTTATTTTACTCGGGGACGAGCAAAAGATAGGTTTGGGGGTATTTGATGGATATGTTTACCTATCCATTTTATATGCTCTAAAATCTATTTATTGCAAACTTCCGGAGTAAAAAGGTAGTTTAATTATTTTGGTAGTGTTGTTTTATTTTCAGGTTGAAAAGGGTGGAAAATGGGTGTTTGAAAGTGAAGAAAAGGGTGAAAATCTGAAGCGGAGTAAATTTTGGGGACTTTAGAGTTATTATGGAGCTGCAAGGACTTGTGGGAAATTTCCATGGAGGGCTTTTAAGGAATGAAAGAAGAAATGAAGAAATTGCTGGCCAAGGCAACAACGGCCGCCCTTACCCCTTCAGCGATCGCCCAAGCAGCTCGGCCTTTCTTGGGCGGCCGCCCAAAACCACTTCAGCGATCGCCCAAAGCCTATTGTCCGGCCAGCTCCCTCAGCATGCCAAGGCCAATTCCAGTTGCTGCCTTGCTTCATTTTTGGGCTTCCTTGTTTTGTTTTTGGGCTTCCTCAGATTTTGGGTCCAATCTTCATTATTTTAATTCCCTTTTCCACCTTAGTATAAATAGAAGATGTTATCATTTTCTAGGGATCATCTATCATTCATTGAACAAAAGGAGGCAAGGGTAGAGAGAGAAAATTAGGGCTTTTATTTCTTCAAGCAAGATAAGTATTTTTATGATTTTCGTAATTAGTTTTGTTTATTTAATGCTTAATATGTGTAGTTAAGTTCTTAATTTCATGAATTGGATAGTAATTTAGTCATTTATGTTATGTCATTGATTAGTTTATCTCATTAATTGATGTTTTGTTCATCTTTGCTCTTTTCATGAAAGTTTCTTGAATTAAAGTGTGGTTGATTTCTAATTTCTTCATTTTAACTTTATGGGTGTCAATTTCTTATATTGATTTGGGGATTTTGACTTAAGACTTTTGCTAGATGATGAAATCCATTGGTTCTCTTGATTGAAATCACATGGGTTTTGGTTCAAAAAATCTTTAAAGCTTAAAGCTTTCCTTTTTAATCACCTGGACTTGATTTGCGAAAAGTGATTGAGTAGGATTAAATAGATTGAAATTCGGCCGCCTTACCGTCCCAATCTTTGCAATAGTGATTGAATCAAAGATTGAAATTAATATATTTTTCTAAATCAATGGCATAGTATTTTGTGATTAAATGAAATCCAATCCATGAAATCCTCTATTATTATTGTTTTAATCTCTATTTGAATTTGCTCTTTTTGTTTACTTGTTATTCCTAGATTTAATTTTAATTCTTGATCATTGTAGTTGTTTGTTATTTTCAAAAAAAACCCCCCCTTTGGTTACCTTTCCTTTGTACACAATTTGAATTAACTTGGTCATACACATAGTCCTGGTGGATCGACCCTTACTTGCACACACGCTACACACGACCCTTGTGCGCTTGTGAGGTTTATTACGAGAGGGTATTGGAAAATAACCATCAGCTATCTTTTCGCATAACGTAGCGATCTAGCTTTTTCTCGTCTACCCATCTTTATATCATTCTTTTGATCAGTGAGATACAATTTTCCATGTCGTGGTCGTGTCCGTGGTCCTTGTGAAAGACACAGTATTTGGAGCTGTCACAGGTGTATTTAGTTATTTCATCAAGCGGTCGAGGATTCGGTAGATTCACCAACTGCATGATTTCTGTAATGGGTTTGGTGAGGGGGTAAAAACCTTGGCTTTTTCAGTAGCCCGAGTTCTATTTTTCCCCTTATAGCCATTTCCATTTGAAGCCTGGTTAGTGCCATTTGCCTCTGCTTATGGTTTCTCAGACCTCTTCTTACTTTCTCTTCTGACGTAACTATAGCGTAAGCCACATTGTATAGATCGGATTTTGACTTAGGCTCTTTAGAAGAAAGTTCATAGATCAACTGCCTGGATCTCAATCCGGAGTTAAAGCAAACTATCACCTTCCTGTCAGACATGCTCTCCTCAACCTAGCCTGCCATGGTTCTGAATCGATTGTAATAACTCATAGTGGTTTCATTCTTCCCTTGCTCAATGTTAGCAAGGTCAGTCAATCTTTTCTTTCTCTTTCAAGCTGTAGCGAAGTGATCCAGAAATCTTCTTCTTATGATCTTCCAGCTGTCGATGCTTCCCTTCTTTTGCTCACGAAACCAGGACGGGCTGTTTCGAAGAAGGTACTTGCCAAGGCCTTGCAGAGTATATTAGGGGTGTAAGTGGTTCGGTTCAAACCGCGGTTTGAGACCGAACCGAACCAAACCATGCGGTTTGGTTTGGTTTTCAAGTATGAATGGTTCGGTTCGGTCTCAAATATTTACAAACCACATGGTTCGGTTTGGTTTGTGGTCTGACCCTCCCAAACCAAACTAAACCGAACCAAACCAAACCAAACCGCGGTTTGAGACCGCGAGACCGAACCACCAAACCGAACCGCGAGACCAAACCGCCAAACCGAACCACATTACATGAACTAATCCTAACCCTTGTTTTGTATCTTATTTAATATTTTTATATCTTTATTAAAATTTACATAAACTAATCATAACCTCCGTTTTGTATTTTATTTAATATTAATTTCATCATTTGTTATCTTCATTACGACACATAAATAACCAAGTTCTCTCCACAATCGCCATTGTAAAGTGTTTTTCTTCCTTCGACTTCTCTCTTCCTCTAGTCTCTTAAACACTCGCATTTTTCACTCTTCCTCCATGATCACGAAAAATTTAAACAATATGAAAATGAGTTGCGGTCTTAATCTTGGTTTGAATCGTAGTCTAAATAATGGTCTGAACCACGGTCTGAACCGCGGTCTGAACCGCATAATTGAACCGCGGTTTGAACCAAACCGAACCAAACCATAGTGGTTTGGTTTGGTTCGGTTTGAATTTTTTCATGGTTCGGTTCGGTTTGAAATTTTTCCAAACCGATGACTAGTGGTTCGGTCTGTAAATTCCCCCAAACCGAACCAAACCGAACCATTTACACCCCTAGAGTATATCATCTGCCTTAGTGAGGAGGTCCATGGTGGATTCAAAACTTTGCACATGATCCCGTGCATCGATAGTTCCATCATACTTTTCAAAACTTGGGATTTTATGGATTGGGAGGTAGATCATTAATACTTTGGGAGAAAGGATGAGTGGCACTGGTATCGTCATCGTCCACTTCCTTCTTTCCCATCTCCATTTCATCTAGTCTCTTATTCAAGAGGAGAATTTCTCGTGCATCGATCCCCGAGCTAACATGAGAGCTACGGTGGGTCCTTTCTTTGTTCTGGTACCCATTCACCCTACTATGTTCTATGTGTTCTTGGTGATTGTCCCCATGTCCAGATGGTGGTTTGTCCCTTCTAGGTGCCAATTCTGAATGTGGAGGAGTCCTATGACGGGGAGGGCCACTCCGCCGAAGAGGGATCCTATGACGAGGAGGGCTCCTATGCCGAGAAGTGGGGTTACGACGAGGAGGGGATTTTTGCCTTGCATGAGTAAGCCTTGCTCTCAAGTCAGCAGAATCAACCTCCTGTTCCCTTGGGTGGTTCAAATGACTTCTCAAGTCTACCTCATTTCTTATGTTGCCATTCCCAAGTGTCCTATGACGAGGAGGGACATCTTGGGGGTTTTTTCTGGATCTACCAGAGATGTCATGGTGAGGGGGATGTTGGCCACGAGGAAGATTTTCTCTATTTCCGTGACTACCACGCCTGTCAACTTGACTCTGTCCTCCAAGGGAATTTCCAGTCCTCGTAGGCCTCAATAATTCAACCAGAGAATGTTCAGGATCTAATTGAAGCAAGGCATCTTGCGTTTCATAAATGCGTTGCAAAGTTTCCATCTGTTGATGCAGTAGAGTTCTGCGATCAACCTGGGGGGGGGGGAAACCCCAGTTCCTCCCTGGGCAGCATTCCTCGTCGTCTGGCTACCGGCAGGCCTTCCTCGACGTCGACGACGAGGAGGATTCGTCTGCACTATGTCGATTATCGGTTGTCCCCTATAACGCAGATTCATTCATAGGGGCGACAGTCCGTCAATCAGCAGCAGTGGAGGAGGCAATTCCCCATTGATGAGAGGAAAAGCAGTTCTTGTGTTGCCATGAGTCTCTTCCACTAGAACGTTATCATGTTCAGGAGTAATACTAGCAGTACGTCCGTCTTCCATTATGATTAGGAGAGCGGAATGAGAATTTTTCAAGCTATTAAATGGGTATTTCGAATTGTTTCTCGGTAATGCAACCAAACTGATGATGCTAAAAAACGTTCGGATCAGCCCAAATCCAGCGGCAGATTGTATCCTGGATGATTGAATAGCCTGAAAAAGATTAACAAACACCTAAACTAAGTCGGGGCTTCACCGGCAAAGGCCCTCCGGCGTGACAGTAAGTATTTGTGTTTATATAGACAAATCAATTGACAAGAGTTTAGAGTCAAAAGATGTGTTACCAAAATAATGTGAATTATGGCTTGTATTTATAGGCATAGCATTGTAGAATCCATGTTGGATAGGAATGCGTGTGAGATAAGGTTATAATCATATAGGGATTATAACTGTTCACATTCCTTATTTGAGTAGGATTGGATAATAGCAATCTGCACGTGCGTCTGTGAGGCGTGCTCCTCGTCATAAATAGCCAGGTCGGCTTGGGTTAACGCCGGTGAAGTGAAGAGTAAGGATAGGGAAGCCCATTTCCTTGTATTATATGGAGACCGAGGAGGGCTTCTCGTTTTCAAAGCACACATTGCTCGGCCTTGTTGGATGACTTGCTCGGCATATGAGATTTGTGCCTCGTCGGCATGTATAATTGTTGTGCATTGATCATTATTCGCTCTTTTATGTATAGGTCGACATAGTGTAAATGATAAGTAAGCACCATGGGTAAAGGTAGGGAAAGCCCACTCCCTTTGTCGTAATTGGGTCTTGTGTGGATTATTGTTTTGGGCCCAATCAATTGGGTTTTGCCCGGCCTAGCACACGTTCGTTATTCAGTTTATACCGTTCATTTATGATGTTTGTTTTGTTTCTATTTTATTGTTTTCTAATTTTTCCTCATATTTTTTTCCTTTCAATATATGCACATTTTTTTAATAAATAATTTATATGTGTTAAATATGCTCAGTGGTATTCAAATTAACAATTGTTAATTTGAATTTGTTTTATGTTATTAAGGGGTTTAATGTAAATATAAAAGGTTATAAAGCTAAATTTCGTTTCAAAGATTAATTAATTAAAGTTTGAAAAAAAAATAAAAGAATCATCATTTATATTAAAAAAAAAATTAAAACTGGGCAAAATCTTATAAAAAACATGTTTTTTCTTAATATTAGAAAAAACGTGTTTTGATTTCACGCTAGTGTCAGTGTTAGAGTAATAAAGTGCCAGTGTAAAAAGTGTCAGTGCATGTATTATTAATTGTCAGTGTAAAAAAGTGACAATGTTAGTGTAACAAAGTGTCAGTGTAAAGAGTGTTATTGTATGTATTATTAAGTATCAGTGTTAGTGTAAAAAAGTGTCAGTATTAGTGTAAAAATTGTCAGGTCAGTGTAGAGAATGGCAGTGCATGTATTATTAAGTGTCATTGTAAAAAAGTGTCAGTGTTAGTATTAAAAAGTGTCAGTGTTAGTGTAAACAAATGTCAGTGTGAAAAGTGTCAGTGTAAAAAACAACTTTAAGTTAATCATTTTGTTGATCACGTGGACGACACATGGTTAATTAATGAGATTTCTAGTGATTTCAGTCAAATAGCCCTATGTTGGGGAAATTTTTGCACTTGGAGACATGTTTTGGCAAAAAAAAAATGTGGAGATTCATTCTAGTTCAAGCTCTAAATTTTCATTTGCTCTAAAATTAACCCCTTAAGTGGTGATTTAATTTTTTAGATTATATGTATCATTTTATTTTATTATTATTGTTGTTTTATTTTAGTATGTATGTTGAATTTTATTTCAGTTACTATTCCTAATCGAGAAAAATGTAACTCTGATCCAAAAGGCTATTACTCGGAAGTATTGTTGTATTTATGTGCAGAGGCTTGCCTGTATATGGAAGGATGGTAGAAGGTGTATGGAAGGATGGTAGAAGGTGTGAATGTATTATCATGGACACTAAGAATGGATAGTCACTCGATAGTCTCTCTTTTGATGCCTAATATAATGAAGAAAATGAAGTTATATCGATTAAAAAAAATGACAAGAATGCATTCAAAGTTGGATGGAAGTCGATGGGGATAGTTTTATCGTATGTCTTCCTTTCTATTTCCTTTTGTTTTGATTCGCTCATAATAATGGCTTGGTCTAGTCCCACATCACACTTTATTACTCCCTCCGTCACTAAATATTTGTCTCATAGAAGGTGTGAATGTATTATCATGGACACTAAGAATGGATAGTCACTCGATAGTCACTCTTTTGATGCCTAATATAATGAAGAAAATGAAGTTATACCGATTAAAAAAAATGACAAGAATGCGTTCAAAGTTGGATGGAAGTCGATGGGGATAGTTTTATCGTATGTCTTCCTTTCTATTTCCTTTTGTTTTGATTCGCTCATAATAATGGCTTGGTCTAGTCCCACATCACACTTTATTACTCCCTCCGTCACTAAATATTTGTCTCATTTTTCCTTTTTTTTATCCCAAAAAGTTAGTTTCATTTTCAAAATTAAAGATTCAAAATCACTAAATTTTCAAAACTTATAATGTAATCATAAAATGTTTGAAAAGTTAAATGGGACAAACATTTAGGGACGGAGGGAGTACCATATTTTAAAAAAAATAGGTGACACCTTGAAGTCCCTTTCTTGAAGTCTCTTTCGATTAAAAAAGAATATGTTGAATTTAAAATTATTATTTTTCTTGTATAGAATGCTATAGATGTCACAATTAAAGTGATAAATTAAAATTAAATAGTAATGCTATTTTATACGAATTAATTTTTAACATAGGATATTTTAAAACTCATTTTAATAATAATTTTTAACATTAGATTATAATATTAAAATAACTATGTTTCATCAAATAGATGTAGAGGTGACCCCAAATTTGAGTTGATAATTTTTATTTTATTTTTGAGAATATGAGTTGATAAATTTAAAGAAGAGAAAATGTGTTAAATCAATTTAGTATCTGGTAAAGGCAATGTGCACATTAGAGTCTAGAGATAACTTAGTGGTTAAGATATTCTTATACTCCCTCCGTCCCACAATAATATGTAAACTTTCTATTTTGGGCGTCCCACAATAATATCTAACTTTTCCAAAATGGAAAGGAATCTTTACTATTCCCTCCACTCATTCTCTCTCCTACATTATTTTAATACTCACATCACCATTATAATTTACTATTCTCTCCACTCATTCTCTCTCCTATTTTATTTTCACACTCACAACACTTTCAATATAATAATTTCTCCTTAATCCCCGTGCATTTTGCAAAAGTCCATAAAATTGTGGGACGGAGGGAGTATACTCCTATATTTAATTAGTGCATAATATCATGTGCGCTAAAGAACTGAAAATTTGATTTAATTTTTTTTTTTTTTTATGGCTTCAATGAACTGTAGTAATAATTGTCAACAAAAGTAGGTATTAAAGGTAATTATCATGAAATTATAAAAATGATAATCTCAATCTGTAAAGATAGTTGCATTGTGTTTTGTGGACCCTTTTTCAATCCATAAACTTATATTAAATGTTTATTTAAGAGTTAGGTCCCTTAAAATAATCATTTTTCTTTAACTTTTCCTATCTGCCTCCCTCTGTCCTTTTTCGTCATGAAAACACGTGGTCAATCAAATATTTTCTCCATCCTATAAAATTTTACAAATAAGTTTTGTAAGAAAATTAAGAAAATATATAGTACATAATATAAGTTTTATGAGTATGAAAAGTGAGATAAAAAAGAGAATGTTAAGTAAAAAATATTAAGTTGATTGATATTATAAAAATGATTCTGTATCATAGTAATTTTAATACTTTATATAAATTTTTCAAATAAAATAAATATAATAATATAAATTCACTCCATAATTAAATTTTATTCAATGTCCCAACTTTTTCATCATAAACTTACCTTGTGACTTTGTTTTGTTGAATGGAGGTGACATTTTGGAAGGTATTTAAGTCTTTTACAATTTTCGACTGTAACAATAGAAATCCAGAAAATTTTGGGGGAACTCTGTTTCCCCCAAACTTATAAAAAGTCTTGTTTTTAAAAAATTTAAGGCAAAAACTCAGTGTTTTAAGACATAAACTCGATGTTTTAGTTACTAACCTTAACTCGGTGTTTTAACGCCTAAACTCGATGTTTTAACTTCTAGGTATTTTAACGCCTAAACTCAGTGTTTTAAGCTCGAAACTCAATGTTTTACGCTCGAAACTCAAAATTAGAAAGTGGACTTTTTATAACTTATGGAGAAACAAGTTTCCCCCAAAATGGACTCAATCCAATCAGACAAATATACATGAAAATTTGATCCGAAAACTTCTTCAAAGACAAATCATTTTAGTATAATATTGTATACATTATTATTATATTTACTCATATATAATATAATACTGTATATATAATACTTTTTTCGTTCCAAAATATTTGTTTCATTTGACCTTTTTTTTTAACTTTGATCACAAATTTATGAAAAATTAATCATGATCATGAAATTTTAAAAATTGTTGTTGATAATATTATTAATGGTGAATCAATAGAAATTTTTAGAATTTCATGAACATAATTAAATTGTCATATATTTGTAGTCAAAGTTCAACAAAAAAGTCAAATGAGACAAACATTTTGAGACAGAGGGAGTATTTTCTCCGTCTCAAAGTCTCGGAATAAGAATAAGGTATTTAGTTTTATTTTATGCGAATATTAAGAAAAAATAAATGTTGTAAATAAAATAATTAAAGTAGGAAAGAGATTGGATAGATAATTTTTATTATGCCAATAAATCTGAAAATTGCAAAGGTCAATTTTTGTCGTATACTTTCTCAGCTCATACTCCCTCTCTTCCAACCCCGCCTCCGTTAAACTTTCCTCTTTTCCCTTAACTTCTTCCTTTCTACAAACACCCCCACCGCTGCTTTTCTTCTCCGGTCAATTCACCGGCCGGCCATCTCTTCTCTCTATATCTATCTCTCTCTCTCTCGCACATTCACAGTTCCCATTTTCAAGTTGGTGAAGAAATCAGCTGAAGATTTGAGTTTGACATTTGAAGCCAAGTATGTATGTATTCAACCAATTTCAATTTATACAGTATATTTATTGTGTATAATTAGTAGATTATTTCTGATATTGTGAAATTAATTCATTATTCTGCACTTCAATTAATTTATGCCGTCCGTACACCTTGAAACTCGGTTACATTTAATTATTTTCTCGGAAAGTAGTTTTCCAGGAAAATTTCTTGTTTCTGCCATTCTATTATCTCTGTTTTTTTAGTGGCTTGATCAAGCGAATGCCTCTGTGTAGATTGTATCGTTCTTTGTTTTCAACCTAATTTTCATCCGCTCAAAACAATTTGAAAAGTTTCTGGGAAATTTTTACCTCTGAATTTTGATTTTTATTATTTGAATTTATTTTATTTCTGTTTCTGGTTTGCTCTACTAGGCTTTTGAAATGGATTCCAATGGTAGAGCTTCAAAGAATGGGGAAATAAGCATGACAGAGAACAGAAATAGTGGGGATGTAGTTTTAAATATCTCTGATGGCAACGAGAATGATGTTCGGAGAGAGGGTAAAAATAAAGGCATTGTTGATTCACCTAATAGAGCATCGGCTGATTCTTATCAGGATATTGCTCGGTTCAGTCCTAGCCCCAACAAGCCTCCCAGAAGCCCCAATCCTGAAACTCTAACTCGAAGAAAGTCACTTACGAGAGCACCTTCGGTGTACTCGAAACCTAAGTCAAGGTTTGGGGAACAACCTGTGGCTATTGACTCGAGTATGTTTGAAGAAACGCCCGAACAAGTTGACCTAAATCCGAATTCACCACTTAGGAATCTATCCAATCGGGCTTCTCCTAATAACAAGGGTGATATTACTACTACTGTACCAGTAACTCCAAAGACTCCATTGATGGCGTCCCCTGGAGCTGCGGGAGGTGGGGAGGGAGTGGATGAGGAAGAAGAGATTTATAAAAAGGTTAGTTTGCGGAACAAATTGAAGTATAAGAGGTTTAAGATTAAGGTCCTTGTTGAATGGGTGGCATTTCTTAGCATTTTGGGATGTTTAGTTGCTAGCTTGACTGTTGATCATGTAAAGCATTTCAAGGTTTGGAGTTTGGAGACATGGAAATGGTGCGTGCTTGTGATGGTGGTAGTTTGCGGCATGTTGGTTACGAATTGGCTTATGCATTTTATTGTTTTGGTGATTGAATTGAACTACTTGTTGAAGAAGAAGGTCATGTATTTTGTTCACGGGTTGAAGAAGAGTGTTCAAGTCTGTATTTGGTTGACTCTAGTTCTCACCACTTGGCTTAGTTTGTTCAACAACAGTGATGTCAAAAGGTCACGGGTTGTGAACAAGATTTTGGATTATATTACTTGGACTATTGTTGCATTGCTTGTTGGTTCATTCTTGTGGGTCTTAAAGACTTTTCTGCTTAAGATTTTGGCAAAGTCTTTCCATGTCAGCAATTTCTTTGATAGGATTCAAGAATCAATCTTCAATCAATATATTCTCCAAACCTTATCGGGGCCTCCAATCATGGAGAAAATGGGGATAATTGGAACCAGTAAAAGTAAAATGAGTTTCCGGACAGGGAAGAAAGGAAAAGAAGGAAAGGCAACGGAGGTGATTGATGTAAATAAGCTTCATCAGATGAAACAAGAGAAAGTTTCTGCTTGGACAATGAAGATGTTGGTCGATGTGATATCTAGTTCAGGCTTGTCCACATTCTCTAATACATTTGAAGAAAGTGCGTACGATGGAGGCGGTGAACAGGTTGATAAGGAGATTACTAGCGAGATGGAAGCAATTGCTGCTGCCTATCACATTTTCAGAAATGTTGCTCAGCCTGGTTGCAAGTGAGAATATCTGCCTCTTTAGATATAGACAGTTCTGAAATAGTGTTTTCATTACCCCACTCCCCCCCCCACCCACCACACACACACACACACCCATGTACACACACAACACAGACCCCAAACTACCAGCAGTTCTCTTACATACCACACACAGACCCCTTGAAATATCGTCAATATCAACTGATTTTTTTCCTTTTTACCACAGCTATATTGATGAGTTGGACCTCAGGAGATTCATGATAAAGGAAGAGGTGGACGTTGTGTTTCCAATGATTGACGTGGCTGAGACAGGACAAATTAACAGGAAAGCTTTAATGGAGTGGGTGGTAAGATCCATTTCTCTCTTCTTTTTTAGGATTAGAAAGAGGGTTATATTGGCCATTATTTTGGACGTCTAACCGCTTTTAGTACGAATTGATTGTTGTCTGATTCCTCTACACACTTGGACTCGTGTTTCACATTCTTTAGTGAGAAAAACCCCCTTTCAAAACTGATTTGCAAACGTGATTACAATCCTCTACTGCCTATGTTAGAACCGTGAAATAAATCAGGTTCCTATGATTTGAGACTATCTGAATACTGTATTAGGGTGCTCTCTCTCCCTCTCTCTGTTGTATCCGCTGATTGCATTTTGATCTCCAAGAACCATTTGTGTTGAAATGTTTAACCTGTGTCTGATTTGAAACATCCGGCATCTAGTAAGGCACGGAAAATTAGAACAAACACATTGTTTCCATAAACGACCTCATTCCCAATGAAGGCATGCTTTGATGTGAGGATATGGCCAGTTTGTTTTTTGATATTTCCAGCTACCCTATCTGAACTGCACAGATGTCAGAAGATACCCATTTAAGTATTTGATTCATAATTATTCATTGTGTAAGAATCATGTCTTCCTTTGCTGGTGCAGGTAAAAGTTTACAATGGGCGCAAAGCCCTAGCACATGCCCTAAATGATACCAAGACCGCTGTAAAGCAATTGAACAAGATTATCTCTGCAATCTTGATTATTATAATCACAGTTGTATGGCTTCTTTTGACTGGAATTGCGAATACCAAAGTGCTTGTCTTGCTTTCATCACAGCTTGTCGTGGCAGCTTTTATTTTTGGAAACACTTGCAAGACCATATTTGAAGCTATTGTGTTCGTATTTGTAATGCATCCATTTGACGTAGGGGATCGTTGTGTAGTTGACGGTATTCAGGTAGCTTTTGCTGCAAATGTTTTTGTTGGTTACACCTCAGAGTTTTTGGTTAATTTTGTGTCATTGTTATTTTGCAGATGATAGTTGAAGAGATGAATATCTTAAACACCGTGTTCTTGAGATATGATAATGAGAAGATATACTATCCAAATTCAGTTTTGTCTACCAAGCCCATCAGCAATTTCTATAGAAGCCCGGACATGGGGGATGCTTTGGAGTTTTCAATTGATTTCATGACACCAGCTGAGAAGATAGGGCTTTTGAAGGATAAAATTCAAAAGTAAGTTAAGTATTTCCTTGTTGATAACAAAGCAGTAGAAGGCAAATAGCTTGCATGATTTCTTATTCTACCTACTTTCTTGCATGATTATGAGAAAAAAGTTTTATTATACAGTAAACTTGTAGAAGTATATGCTTACATTTTTGTTACATTGCGAAAAGATGCAGCTTGTAGTAGGATTAGAGAGATCTCCCTGGAAGTGAAACATCTTTTCCTATATCCTGACAATGCCCTTATAATTGGCCCTCTATTTCCTGAATATGATGTATGATTGCTTCTGCTTAGCTGGAAAGTAATCTCCAATAAAGATTACAACATTTATGTGTCCTAATGTAAGTTGGATTAATGGATTGAACTTAATGGATCAAATTATTATTTTCCTTCTCAATTTTTGGCAGTCCTGTTGATGATATTCTTTATATATGTTCTGTTACTACGTACTAAGACTAGTTTTTTAGCTCTGCTTTCTCATTGCTAGCCAATATTCTTCAACTCGTGCATATTGAGCTGTTTTTTCCTAAATTCCTCCTGACATCTAGACTCCGTCCCACCCATTGGCCAAGCATGCACCTTTAGAAGCAAATAGCTATATTTTTCTTGATACTTTATTCTTGTATAAAGAGTAACAACCATGGAAACACTTGTCTGAGAAGTTGCATAATAAAACTGTCAATAAACTTCATCCAAATTGTAACAGTGAAGTAGGATATCTCATTATTCCTATATCTGATACTAATGATGTTTTTATTGTTAGTTGCATGTAATCTTGATGTAACTGTCCTAAAGATTATTATGTTAACCAGTGTTTATGTTCTTTTTCACTAATTTGTTTCTGCCTGGTCAGGTACTTGGAAAAGAATCCACAATTCTGGCATCCAAATCATAGCGTGGTGGTGAAGGAGATTGAGAATGTAAACAAGATTAAAATGGCTCTCTATTTCAATCATACAATGAACTTTCAAGAATTTGGAGAAAAGAATAAGCGAAAAACTGAACTGGTACTAGAGATGAAGAAAATCTTCGAAGAGCTGAAGATCAAATGTAATCTCCTGCCCCAAGATATTTATCTGAAGCAGGAAGCAAATGACACCAAATCATAGCATCTCGTTCCAGCCAAAATTCGACTTCTTTTTGGGTATGTGATCCTTCTTTTCTGTCATAAAGAAGAGGAAATTAATCTATATGACATAATTGATCCAACTTCAACTATAAAATAGTCTCTTTTCTCAAAACCTATTAGTAGAATCCAAGGTCTTTAGATAATACTTGAGGTAGAATTGTAGTCCTTAGAATGACCAGATGCATGCAAGTTGAGTTAATGCCAAAAAGCTTAATCGGCACTACATGTTAAACTTTGATGCTGTGGCTTAGTTAAAAGTTACAAGGCTATGTGACACAAGCGCTGGAAAACAAATAATTGAACAAAATGTATGGTGTAAACTTTTCACATAATATACTTCCTCCGTCCCATGATAATAGTCTCATTTGGTTTGGCTATTCAAACATTTTAAGAACCTATTTTTTTTTCAATCATTAACCTTAATGAGGTTTAAATATTACTCCATTACTCCCTCTTGTTCGTTGTTTGCTCTCATTCTCTCCTCCCTCCCTCTTCTTCCTTGGTTGACAATTTTGGAAGTTCAATGATTTCACCAAACAATTTTGGGAAATGGGACTATCCTTTTGGGATTAACAAAAATGGCAAATGGGAACATCTTTATGGGATGAAGGAAGTATCTTTTTAGTCTTGGTCATGGGTAATAGGAATAGGTATGCTTTTCTTATAAGTACGCTTTATCCTGTTCTTGTGAAATATAGTGATCAGATAATTGATAGAAGTTCATTATTTATTTCGACGACATCAACTCTCAATTAATAATTTCAACTTGACTAAACTGTGCCTTGATGAATAATGGTCTACTCTTAAATATTGAGCAACTTAGTCTTCTTATTGTGAAAATAAGATGTTGTACTCCCTCTGTCCCTAAATGAATGTCAATTTTCAAGAAATTTTTGTCCCCAAAAGAAAGTCATTTTTGAAAAAAACTGTCTCAAATGTTTTTTTTTTACCAAATTTTTTTCTCTAGTTATTTTATACTTGTAAAATCAAATGTTTAGAAAGTCAATAACAAGAATATTTATACATATTTGCTATTAAATTATATAGAGCGAACATTTTCAAAATGTCCCTCAAAATGAAACTTTGACATTCATTTAGGGACAGATGGAGTAGTTATTTGAAGAATATTTTTATCAACATTGTTTTGACAGCGGTGCACAATTTACACTATAAAACTTCAAACTAATTTTTTTTTCAAACGCGACTAAATTATAATAAATAAATTAATTATAAACATCTGCTAATTTTTAATCCACCGTTTTCTTCCTATTGTTTACTTGGAAATAGTAAGCTTATGTCATGAAGAAATAAAAAAAAATACGATATTTACATTATTGTTGATTTAATGATGACATCATTTTTGGAAGCATTTCTTGAAATTAATATTGTAATTTATTTCTTATATGTTTCGAACTTACTTATTTTTACGAACAATAAATGATGAAAAAACTAATAGATAATAAATAAAATTCATTTATATTAGTTAAAGTTATGAGCAAAAGAATTCGAAATAAGAATATTTAAAAGAAAAAATCATTTGTCATAATAGAGGTAAAAAATTTAACTAGAATAATAAATAAAAACTATTTATGATATGATGATAAAAGAATTTAAGTAAAATTTTGAAAAAGAGTTCATTTCTCATATTACAGGCTAAAAATAAACTGTTTTTTTTGTAACTAGTAGGATTTGGAACTTGATCCTTAGTGATAAATTCTAACAGCTTACCGGCTAAATTAGTCATAAGATCTGCAATAGCAAATGAGGAAATTAACTAATCTTATCTGCGGGTGCACTTAATAAGTAGGGTACTTTTTATGTTAAGAACAAGAATTTGCATTAAATAAAGGTTCACAATTTCACATGTAATAGCAATTTAGCACAATTAAAACACCTTAAAAGTGCCAATTCTAAGACAAAAAACACATTTGATCAAATCAGTAGGCAAGTAGTAGTATAAAAGCGTGAAAATAAGTATTCAAATATATAATTTCAAACGTATGATCCCATATCTAGAAATGAACATAAGATAGAGTTAAAACTTCAAATGACAAAAGGAAACCCATAGTAAAGAGAAAAAACCCCGAGTAAATTAGTAAACATAATAAAATTTGCAAAATTTCCTTTAAAAAATTAGAATAAAGCAAGCTATCGGTAGTGTTTTTGTTGCACTTCTTTGTCGTCATTCTAATGCGTTATTTATCACTTATTTTCTTTTGATCGCTAGAGAGAAATTACAGATATCTTTCTTTCTCATGCACAACACAAGCTATCTTTACCCCATGTTTTCCCAAAAGAACACATTTTAAGTTAAAATATTAAAACTAAAATTACAAAATGACCTAGATTAACATTACACATACGCCTACTGTGCCTTTTGACAAAGGCGGACTCCTCACGTCTTTCGCCATAACCAAGAAAGGCCTCTCCTTGGCCAAGAAGGCACACAACAGCCCGCCACAAAACCAAAAGGCGGTCGACCCCTAGAGGCGCCAAAATGGCGAGGCGGGCGAGAGAGGCGCTAGCCTTTCGCAACTATGCCCCCACCTCCCACACTAAATCCGCCCCTGCGGCTGCTTCGTGCCATGTCAACTTATATGCTCTCATTGCTTCTTAGAGGTCCAGCTGTACTAACTACACACCTGTGTTTCATTTAGAGTTACTTTATTTCATGCTTAGAATCGATTATTTGTTTTTAACTTTAGGAAAGAACAAACCTTTTCTAACAAATTATTTGTTTTTTCATAGGCACTATGATGTGGTTATAAAGAATTATTTCATCTGCATCTCGAGGACGGCGACGGAAGGTACTAAGAAAAACTAGGTTCTGTTTGTAACTTTAGGAAAAAATAAACCCTCTTCCATATGTAGGGCTCTTTTTCTCTCTTTTTTTTGCCCCCTCCTCACGATGGGGTTTACGGGCAATCGGTATATTAACTGGGGGTATATTAACCTGGAGTAATGGTTATTTATATATGTACCTACTACCTATGAGAAAAGCATCTTGTCTTTCTGACTTTCCAGTCCAGTCTCAGTGTTGCACTTTGCTGCTGATTATCTGATAACTATGTAATGCTTATATTCATCATCACTATGGTAGTTTATGCATATTTTGCAAGGTTCTAAAAAGCGCTAGGCGGATCTTAGCGGCGGGCCGGCTGCGCACTGCAATGATTAGTCGGGGCTGAGCTAACTAGGCGTTGGAGAGGGCTGCGCACAGGCGGCCTAGCGCCAGCGGGGTCTTTTAGAACAGAGATATTTTGATGGTTGCGTGGTCCAAAAATTTCATGATTTTTTTTCATGATTTTTTCATGCCGGACCAAATAAACTCAAAGTGAGTCTATCTTTCTAGGGCGAGGGAGGGTAACCTATTTGTTCTTGACTCTCTTACGAGGCATGAAATTGGCTTCAAATTTTATTTAGCTAATGTAGTGCCAAGATATTTCTGGACACTCAGTAGGTTGCAATTTCAACACAGATTAAAGTTAATTTGTCAATAGATAACCTTATCCACGTATTTTAGTGAGCGCGTTGTCCAGCTACTCACAGTCGTGTTGGAAAAATAGTTTGTTTTGAAGGAAATTAATGGTTTAATTTTTAAAGGGTAATTTTATCAAATTATTTAATTGGGTTTGTGGTTGTGAAATAAAATATTTAATTATTCAAAATGGTTTTTTTTTTTTGATGAATTAAATATAAATGCTCCAAGGATTTGGCCAAATAAATGTTGATTTTGTAAATCAAAATTGGTCTTGAAGTTTTCAGAGGTGCTCGGCCGAGCAGAGTGGTTGACTCGGCCGAAGACAAAGATGGCGTAAAAACAAAGTTTCTGGAAAAGCCATGCTCGGCCGAGGCATATGCCTTGCTCGGCCGAGCAGGCTATAAGACTCGGCCGAGCAGCTCTTGAGCAGATTTGTAACAGCCAAGTATTAAATGTGGAAATTGAAACCAAAAATCATTATGGTTAATATTTTTGGATTAATGACTGATTAATTTCGTAATAATGTTGTTTATTACCTAATTAAATCATATTATTCAGTTTTAATCTTGGTTTTTGAAATCTTTAAATAGTTGTTTGATAACAACAATTGAGTACACTTTGAGAAATCTTTTGGCAAAGAATAGAGAGCAAAACCACAGCAGAATCAAACACTTTTCTCCTGCAATCTTCCTCCATTCTCTTTGGTTGCATATTGTCATCTTCCTCTCTTGGCCTCCTTGCATAGTTACAAAGAAGAGGTGATTTTGTCCAAGCTATATTCAGCTCGTCGGGAACTTAGGTGCAAAGTGCCCCCGGTTCGCACGTTCTATCCTGGGAGACAAGCGATCCAAGTAAACTCAAGCACACTCGGTGAGGGATCAATATGTCTTAAGGAGACAGTGATTTCATTGGGCTCGTGCAGCAAATTCAAGAACTTCTCCTTTTCATTTTTGTATTTTCTGTTTTTTATCAATTTATATTGTATTATTTTTCTGTAATTGTACACCCTTGTGTAACAATCTTAAGACATACCCTAATCGAGGGAGTGTCGATTACAGTTTGAAAAACAGGAAATTTAACTTGGTTGTTGTGTTTTCAGATGGCGACGAACAACAACAACGTGGAGACCCAAGGTGGACCCCAAACCGAACACCAAACTAATCCCCAAATGAAACGGAAGTGGCTCATGACCGTGACTAATCCTCATACAATCCATATCCCGACCCTCATGCGGAAAAATCCGAGAAGTTTGTTGGCCACGACTTTAAGCGTTGGCAAGTAACAAAAGATGCTTTTCTACCTCACTACCTTGCACTCGGGCAAGATATCCGAAAGAAGATATGCCAAAGGTGAGTGAAGGAGAAAAGGATGTTACAACCTCGCTGCCGGTTGAAACATGGAAGCATGGGGAGTACTTCAGTGCAGAATTATGTCCTCAATTCGCTTTCAGATTCTCTCTATAACGTGTTTAATGAGAAGAAAACTGCAAAGGAATTGTGGGGGTCGTTGGACCACAAATATAAGATTGAGGATGCGGGAACTGTTGGGATAGAGGACCAACCTTTGATTGTTTCTCGGAGGAGTATGAGGCGGGCGCCTGGGGATGGCGAGGCGGGCGCCTCGCGAGCAGTATTCTTGGCGTTGGCGAAGAAGCTTGAGGGCCGGCTGGCACGGCTAGGGGCGAGCGTGCGCATCGGCGGCGCCGAGGAGGCTTGGCGTTGGAGCATTTCGGGCAGCCGCATGAACTCCTTGAGGCGGGCGCCCTGGCGCCGAGAATCATTTCGTGGGCCTTTTGCGTATTTCCAGGCTCAGCTTGGCCTAGGGTTTGGTTGATTTGTTTCCTTAGTATATATTAAGTAATGTTCCGTCCCTTTGTTCATTGTAACACATATTTTACATACATAGTGCAAGATCCTGGCTTGGTAGTGCCCCCAGACGTAGCCAATCAAATTGGTGAACTGGGTTAACAATTTCTCGTGTCTTTTCTGTGCTTTTGATTTCTTTTTGCTTTGTTTGTGTGCTATTATTATTCTTGTGGTTTGCTTGGTTTGTGGAGGGCTATATTCACAACAACTGGTATCAAAGCTTTTGGTTTCAAGATCAAGGGAGTTGTTCCAAGCAATCAAGAATGGGCAAGGACAAACAGGCGGTTGAGAAATTCGATGGGTCTGACTACGGATATTGGAGGATGCAGATTGAGGATCTCTTGTACAACAAGGATCTCTACAAGCCTCTGAAGGGTGTCAAACCGGAAGATGTAAGTCAGGAGGAATGGGAACTCATGGATCGGAAAGCCCTAGGGGTTGTCAGATCTACTTTGTCAAAGTGGATTGCGAAGACTACCAGGAAGGCGACAACCACCAAGGAGCTATTGGATTATCTTACTGAGAGATTTGAAACTCCGTCTGCTGCAAATAAGGTTGATTTGATACGCAAGATGGGTAGTCTCAAGATGCAAGAGGGAGGATCTTTGGCTAAGCACATCGATGAGTTTATGGATGTTATAGACTCATTGACTGCGGTGGAGATCAAGTTCGATGACGAGGTTCATGCATGCTTGTTGCTAGCTTCTTTACCGGCAAGTTGGAGCGGAACGGTGACTGCAATCAATGCTTCAGCAGGTAAGAAGAAATTGAAATATGATGATGTTAAAGACTTTCTTTTAGGTGAGGAAAATCGCATGAAGAAGTTGGGGACATCAAGTACTTCGGGAGCGGCTTTAGCTACTACTAGTAGGGGGAAGCCGGGTACTAGCAAACAAGGGAGGACCGAATCAAGGGAGAACGCGGTGAGTGGAAAGGGCAAAGCTGATGAGACCAAGGATAAACCGAAGGTTGCGAAGGGATCTGTTCAGTGCTATTATTGTAAGGAATTGGGACACTTCAAGAGGGATTGTCCAAATCGTAAGGGCAATCAGGTGAATGTGGCAGTCGAAGGTGATGATGTCTGGTTACGAGTGTTAGTAGTGCGCACTAGAATCATGGGTGCTGGATTCGGGGGCATCATTCCATTCTTGCGGGCATAAGGAATGGAGAACTACACTTCCGGTGATTTCGGGAAGGTCTATCTGGCGGATGGCGAGCCTTTGGAAATCAAGGGGAAGGGGGATGTCAGAATAGGAGCATCAGACGGGAAGGTCTTACATCTGAACGGGGTCAGACACATTCCGGGTTTGAAAAAGAACCTACTTTCAGTTGGGCAGTTGGACGACGAAGGTTACAAGGTGACATTCGGCCGCATAGAACCGTGTTATTACCAAGGAGGATTGTGAGATCGCTCGGGGTAATAAGGAGGGGACTTTGTATTTGGCGAATAACACCAAGGACAGTATCGCGGTGGCAGCAGCCAAGGGTGATACGGATTTGTGGGGGCCATCTCCGGTTACATCTCTGGGTGGTGCGTCATATTACATGACTTTCATTGATGATTCTACAAGGAAGGTTTGGGTCTATTTCTTGAAGGGGAAAGATGAGGCTTTCGAGGTGTTCAAGAAGTGGAGGGCTTTGGTGGAGAATCAGACGGGACTTAAGCTTAAGTGCTTAAGATCAGACAATGGTGGGGAGTATGAGCTTGGTGAGTTTAGGGAATATTGTGCTGCGAATGGGATTCGTATGGAGAAGACTCCAAAGCGGACACCACAACTCAACGGGTAGCGTAAAGGATGAATGTAACATTGAATGAGCGGGCTAGAAGTACGAGATTGAAGTGTGGACTTCCGAAGACGTTCGGGCATACGCAGCTGACACGGCAGCCTTTCTTGATCAATCTGGGGACCATCGGTACCATTGGGAATGGAATTCCAGAGGAAGCGTGGAGTGGCGGTGTAACTGTCCTTTCTTCGCATATTTGGGTGCGTTTCTTATGTTCATGTTGATTCTCGTGAGAGAACTAAATTAGATGCTAAACCGTTAAGTGTACATTTATTGGGTATGGCGGGGATGACTTCGGGTATAAGTTTTGGGATGACCAAAATCATAGGGTTATTCGTAGTCGAGATGTGGTATTCAATGAACAGTATTATGCATAAGGACGAGTAAAGGAGCATCTCGATGACACTAGTTCGTAACCGGAGATTGTAGAGGTGGATATTCCTAACTCGGGTGGGAGCAGAAACGGTTCATGATGACCATGGTCGGGAGGTCACCGAAGATGAACCACGTACTCCGTAACCGGATATTCTCGCTGCGTAGATCCAAAGAGTTGCGTGGATCGCCCGACAGTATACTCCATCCAATTATTATTTGCTATCGACAGATAATGGGGAACCGGAATGTTATGCGGAGGTTGTTCGTAGTGCACTTTGTAACAAGTGGAAAGTCTGCGATGGATGATGAGATGGACTCATTGAAGGCCAACAAAACTTGAGAGTTGACTAAACTACCTAAGGGGAAGAAGGCACCGCATAATAAGTGGGTTTAAGGATCAAGGAGGAAGCAGACGGTAGCAAGCGTTACAAGGCAAGACCGGTTGTAAAAGGGTTTCAAAGAAAAGTACAGTATTGACTACACCGAAGTATTCACTCCGGTTGTGAAGATGACCACTATCGAATGGTTCTGGGATAGTAGTGGCGGACAACTTATTGCTTGAACAGATGGATGTGAAGACAGCTTTTCTTCATGGGGACTCGGAGGAAGAGATCTACATGGTACGCCCGAGAGGTTACTTGTCTAAGGGTAGCGGGAGCTAGTTTGCAGATTGACTAAGAGCTTGTATGGCCTTAAACAAGCTCCTAGCAATGGGTACAGAAATTTGATGAATTCATGCACGACATTGATTTTATCGATGTGAGGCGGATCATTGTTGCTACTTCAAGAACACGGACAACGGGTATATTATCTTGCCGTTATATGTGGGACGACATGTTGATAATGCGGGCTCTAGCAAAGAGAGGTAAACAGTTGAAGACTCGCTTGTCGAACTGTTCGAGATGAAGGATTCGGGGAGAGGCAAGGAAAATCTTGGGCATGCGGATTGATCGGGATAGGGAGTCGAGCAAGTTGGTTCTTTCACAAGCGTAATATGTTGAGAAAGTCTGCAAGGTTTTCAGTATGGAAGAGGCGAAGCCAACAGTGGACGCCATTGGGTTTGCACTTCAAGCTTATCCGAGAAAGACTCGCCTAGTGGACAAGGAGGAGCGTGACAAGATGAAGAGAACTCCATATGCTTCAAGAATGGGGAGTCTCATGTATGCAATGGTGTGTATAAGGCCTGACATTGCACATGCGCGGGAGTAGTCACCGGTTCACGGGCAATCCAGAAAGCAACATCGGGAAGCGGTTAAGTGGATCCTACGTTACTTGAAGAGATGCTTTTTGGTAAGGCTCTGTGTTTTTCAAGCAAGGAAGTGGTGTTAGCGGGTTATGTTGATGCGGACTTGGCATCAAGTGATCTTGATAAGAGGAGAAGTACTACGGGTTATATGTTTACATTGGGTGGTACAGCAATCTCCTGGGCTTCTAAGTTGCAAAAGATCGTGGCTCGATCGGCTAAAGCGAGAATATGTGGCGATGTGAAGCAGTAAGGAGATGGTTTGGGCTGAGTAACTTCTTGGGTGAACTTGGGAAGACGCGAAGTGGTAATATTCTCTACAGTGACAGTCAGAGTGCAATTCACTTGGCAAAGAATCCGGCGTTTCATTCGAGGACGAAGCACATTGAACTAAGGTTTCACTACATCAGGCATCTCTTGGAGGAGAAGATTTTGTGGCTAGAGAAGATATTGGGATCGGAGAACCCAGCTGACATGCTGACAAAGGTTGTAAACCTTGAGCAATTGAAGCTGTGCAAAGCTTCAATTGGGCTTGGAGAATAGGAGAGGAGGATGGCACTACCATGATCGAGGTGAGCACTAGGAGGACACCAAGGATGAGATGAAGAACGGATACGGGGCTTATATATATGCGGTTGATCTCTAGGTGGGAGATTGTTGGGATAGAGGACCAACCTTTGATTGTTTCTCGGAGGAGTATGAGGCGGGCGCCTGGGGATGGCGAGGCGGGCGCCTCGCGAGCAGTCATCTTGGCGTTGGCGAAGTGTGCTTGAGGCGGCCGCACGGCCTAGGGCGAGGCGTGCGCATCGGCGGCCGAGGGGAGGCTTGGCGTTGGAGCATTTTCAGGCGGCCGCATGAACTCCTTGAGGCGGGCGCCTCAAGGCCGGCCGAGGAATCTGTTTCGTGGGCCTTTTGCGTATTTCTGGGCTCAGCTTGGCCTAGGGTTTGGTTGATTTGTTTCCTTAGTATATATTAAGTAATGTTCCGTCCCTTTGCTCATTGTAACACATATTTTACATACATAGTGCAAGATCCTGGCTTGGTAGTGCCCCCAGACGTAGCCAATCAAATTGGTGAACTGGGTTAACAATTTCTCGTGTCTTTTCTGTGCTTTTGATTTCTTTTTGCTTTGTTTGTGTGCTATTATTATTCTTGTGGTTTGCTTGGTTTGTGGAGGGCTATATTCACAACAGGAACAAAGAAGTTCATTGTTGCCCGTTTCCTTGATTTTAAGATGGTGGACAACAAGAGTGTGAAATCTCAAGTGGATGAGTTTCAAACTATCTTGCACGAGATTCATGCCGAAGGTATGGTTATAAATGAAAGCTTCCAAGTGGCTGTAATCATTGAAAAATTGCCTCCATCTTGGAATGATTTCAAGAACTACCTTAAGCATAAGCGAAAGGAAATGGATGTGGAAGGAATTATCCTTCGATTGAGTATTGAAGAGAACAATAGAGTTGCTGAAAGCAAGTTTGTTTCTAGTGTGGCTAAGGCCAATGTGGTGGAGCATGGTGAAAGCTCCAAAGGTAAAAGGTTTGGAAAGGGAAAAGGGAAGGTTGTGACAACTTTCAAGAATTCCCATTTGGGACCAAAAGGTGGTGTTTCCAAGAAAAAGTTCGTAGGAACTTGTTACAATTGTGGCGGTGAAGGCCACAAGGCTCATGCTTGCAAGTTGCCAAAGAAGGCTCGTGAGGCAAACATGGTGGAAGGCATTGCTAGAGACGTGTCCGAGATGCACCTCGCAGCTGTGATTTCCGAGGTGAATTTGGTGGGTTCAAACCCAAATCAATGGTGGATTGACACCGGTGCTAGTAGACATGTGTGCTCCAATAGAGACATGTTTAGTACATTTGTTGCTAAGGATGGCGAGAAGCTATTCATGGGGAATTCAGCCACCTCCGAGATCAAAGGAGAAGGAAAAGTGGTTTTGAAGATGACATCCGGGAAGGAGTTGACTCTCAACAACGTGCTTTATGTGCCCGACATCCGGAAGAACTTGGTGTCCGGATCGCTTTTGATAAAGCATGGTTTTCGTATTGTGTTTGAGTCCAATGTAGTTACTTTGTCTAAGAGTGGAATGTTTGTAGGCAAAGGTTATGCCAATGATGGACTGTTTAAGCTAAGTGTAATGGTTGTGAAAGCGAAAGCTAATGAAATGAATATCTCTTCCGTTTACTTGCTTGAGTCATCTAATTTGTGGCATGGTAGACTTGGTCATGTTAATTTTGATTCTATACGTCGTTTGACAAAAGCAAATTCTATTCCAAAGTTTAAAGTTGATTGTAAACAAAAATGTGAAATTTGTGTAGAAGCAAAATTAACAAGAAAGTCATTCCCATCCGTTGAAAGACATAGTGAACCACTTGAATTGGTTCACACGGACTTATGTGATTTTAAATCAACACAAACACGGGGCGAAAATAAGTACTTCATGACTTTTGTAGATGATGGCACAAAGTATTGCTATGTGTATCTTCTAAAAAGTAAAGATGAAGCTATAGAGAAGTTTACTCTATATAAAAATGAAGTTGAGAATCAATTAAATCGAAAAATTAAGGTGCTAAAAAGTGATAAAGGAGGTGAATATGAATCTCCATTTGAAGCAATTTGTGCTCAAAGTGGAATTAAACATATAACCTCGGCACCTTATACACCCCAACAAAACGGTGTTGCCGAAAGGAAAAATCGGACATTGAAAGAAATGATGAATGTCATGTTATTAAGTTCGGGATTACCGGATAACATGTGGGGGGAAGCCGTGTTGTCGGCTAACTATGTGATAAACAAAATACCCCGAAAGAAACAAGACAAAACTCCTTATGAATTATGGCATGGAAGAATGCCAAGTTATAAACACTTGAGAGTGTGGGGGTGTCTTGCAAAGGTAGCCATACCTCCTCCTAAAAAGGTGAAAATTGGACCAAAAACTGTTGATTGCATATTCATTGGATATGCACATACTTGATAGTGCTTATAGATTTCTTGTGTATGAGTCGAAAATTGATGCTATACACAAAAATACTATAATGGAATGCTGAACGTATCGTTCTTTGAGAATATATTCCGTGTAAGTCAAGAAATGAGGCAAGCTCATCGACTAGGGTAATAGATTCAATAGAAGACGAACATGTTCAAGATGAAATAGAAGAAGAAGAGGGAGAAACTAGACGGAGCAAAAGAGCTAGGATTGAAAAAGCCTATGGTCCGGACTTTCTAACATATATGGTAGAAAAGCGAACCACAAAGTTACAAAGAAGCCGTTAGCTCTTCGGAAGCACCTTTGTGGAAGGAAGCAATTAAAAGTGAAATTGATTCCATTTTGCAAAATCACACATGGGAACTAGTGGACCTTCCTCACGGAAGTAAAACACTAGGATATAGGTGGATTTTCAAAAGAAAAATGAAACGGACGGAACAATTGATAAGTACAAGGCCCGACTTGTAATTAAAGGTTACGAGACGGAAAGAAGGCCTAGACTATTTTGACACCTATTCTCTGTCACGAGAATAACGTCAATAAGAGTTGTACTTGCAATGCCGCATTGAGAAATCTTGAAATACATCAAATGGATGTAAAAACAGCCTTTCTAAATGGAGATTTAGAAGAGGAGATTTACATGGAACAACCCGAGGGGTTTGTTGCACGTGGACAAGAAAAGAAGGTGTGCAAATTAGTAAAGTCATTGTATGGCTTGAAACAAGCACCAAAACAGTGGCATCAGAAATTTGATAATGCTATGATGCAAAGTGGATTTAAGATAAATGAGTGTGACAAATGTGTCTATACTAAAACCACGGAAAATGGCTATGTCATTTTGAGTCTTTATGTAGACGACATGCTTATCATAGGGAGTTGTGATAAGATGATCAAATCCACGAAAGACATGTTGAATTCGAAATTTGACATGAAAGATATGGGACTTGCGGACGTAATCCTTGGAGTTAAAATTTCTAGAATATCCAATGGACTTGTGTTAAGTCAATCTCATTATGTGGATAAAATTCTTGAGAAATTTAGCAAGGATGACAATGGAATAGCGAGTACTCCAATCGACCCGAATCTTCATCTATCAAAGAATAGAGATGAACCGGTGTCTCAATTAGAGTATTCAAGATTTATTGGAAGTCTAATGTACTTGATGAGTTGTACTAGGCCGAATATTGCTTATACCGTTAGCAAGTTAAGCCGGTATACAAGTAATCCTGGAACAAATCATTGGAAGGGTATAGTGAGAGTACTAAGGTACTTAAGATATACTCGTGATTTTGGATTACATTACACTAGACATCCAGCTGTAATAGAAGGATATAGTGATGCTAACTGGATATCAGATATCAAAGACTCAAGGTCTACAAGTGGATATTTATTCACATTAGCAGGTGCAGCTATATCATGGAAATCTTCTA
Source organism: Adenophora triphylla var. japonica (assembly GCA_022495995.1). Classification (NCBI taxonomy): domain Eukaryota; kingdom Viridiplantae; phylum Streptophyta; class Magnoliopsida; order Asterales; family Campanulaceae; genus Adenophora; species Adenophora triphylla. Next base: position 73,489 of record JAFEMH010003636.1, on the reverse strand, counting down.
AGCGCATCGTTATAGCGGATCAACCATGGAATCTGAGTTTATAGCATTAGATAAATGTGGTGAAGAAGCCGAATGGCTACGCCAATTTCTAGAAGATATTCCAAGATGGGAAAAGCCCGTTCTCGCAATTAGTGTACATTGCGATAGCCAATCTGCGATTGGTAGGGCACAAAGTCATATGTATAATGGTAAGTCTAGACATATACGTCGAAGACATAATACCATTAAACAACTACTTGCAACTGGCACCATATCTATTGACTATGTAAGGTCAAAAGATAATTTGGCGGATCCGCTAACCAAAGGGTTAAGTAAAGAGATAGTTGCAAGGTTGACATTGGGAATTGGTTTAAAGCCTCTTGAGAAGTTAAACGCAGCGGAAAACCCAACCTAGTTGACTGGAGATCCCAAGATCTAGGTTCAAAGGGACAACCTAACTGTTAATAGACTTGTAGCGTCACTGTGGGGGTCAACCCTATACTCATTCCTGAAAGTGACATCCCGAGATGAATGAGGTTAAGCCTACGGCTTTTAATGATTCTCATGAGAAGTAAAATGGTTTACTTAAAAGAATCACCTATGTGAGAAAGAAGTAGAGGCCGCTTCGGAAAGAATTGTGTGAGACTCAATTCTTAAACCTTCTCACAGAACCAGGCATTGTGATCCAGGGCCATGAATGGACACAGCTATGAGAGCTGAATTGTGTTAGGGAGATACCTGTGTAAAGTATATGATCGGCTTTACAAAAAGCTAGCAGTTCAAGGACATCGTGTCTACTGATTAGCGAGTAGAGTAAATATGCTTTTACAAGGGAAGGTTCAAAGGGCAAACCCCTACCTATCCTATGCAGGTTTTCGACTGCCGGACTTTATCACCTATCCTCATGAATTTCCTTCATGTGGGGGATTGTTGGAAAAATAGTTTGTTTTGAAGGAAATTAACGGTTTAATTTCTAAAGGGTAATTTTGTCAAATTACTTAATTGGGTTTGTGGTTGTGAAATAAAATATTTAATTATTCAAAATGGTTCTTTTTTTGGATGAATTAAATATAAATGCTCCAAGGATTTGGCCAAATAAATGTTGATTTTGTAAATCAAAATTGGTCTTGAAGTTTTCTGAGGTGCTCGGCCGAGCAGAGTGGTTGACTCGGCCGAGCACAGCATGGCAGAAAACAAAGTTTCTGGAAAAGCCATGCTCAGCCGAGGCATATGCCTTGCTCGGCCGAGCAGGCTATAAGACTCGGCCGAGCAGCTCCTGAGCAGATTTGTAACAGCCAAGTATTAAATGTGGAAATTGAAACCAAAAATCATTATGGTTAATATTTTTGGATTAATGACTGATTAATTTCGTAATAATGTAGTTTATTACCTAATTAAATCACATTATTCAGTTTTAATCTTGGTTTTTGAAATCATTAAATAGTTGTTTGATAACAACAATTGAGTACACTTTGAGAAATCTTTTGGCAAAGAATAGAGAGCTAAACCACAGCAGAATCAAACACTTTTCTCCTGCAATCTTCCCCCATTCTCTTTGGTTGCATATTGTCATCTTCCTCTCTTGGTCTCCTTGCATAGTTACAAAGAAGGGGTGATTTTGTCCAAGCTATATTCAGCTCGCCGGGAACTTAGGTGCAAAGTGCCCCCGATCCGCACGTTCTATCCTGGGAGACAAGCGATCCAAGCAAACTCAAGCACACTCGGTGAGGGATCGAATATGTCTTAAGGAGACAGTGATTTCATTGGGCTCGTGCAGCAAATTCAAAAACTTCTCCTTTTCATTTTTGTATTTTCTGTTTTTTATCAATTTATATTGTATTATTTTTCTGTAATTGTACACCCTTGTCACTACAAGAAAAAGGGCTTTAGGGGACGGATTGTGTGACAACCTTGAGACGGGATGGAAGTTATACGTCAAGATGAATGTGCTTTAGAAGGGTTAAAACAAAAATTATTATTGTGACAAGGAATTTTGTCACATACACCGTCACAATGTTATTTAGAATTTTCTTAGCCAATATAGCCCGCTCAAAATTATATTTGTGACGAGGTCATTTGGATTTGTGACCTATTGAAGTTGTCACAAAGCATGTGACGAGATAATCCTCCAAATTGAGACGGCAAAACTATTTTAGCGGCTTATGTGTAAATATTTAGCGGGTAATTTTTCACTTGTGACGAAATTAATCAATATTTATGACGTATTTTTCAGTTGTCACAAACATATTGGCGGCATCTCAAATTTTGCAGCGAATATATCCCGCTTAACATTATTTACTAAAAACTAGTAACAAGTAAAATTTAAAATTTAACAATTATCCTTTTACTTATACAATTTTTCATTATTGGTCAATTTACTACTATTTAAGTCTTTTATTGCTTTATAACTAAAATTTTAATTATTATTGGTCACTCAATTTACTAATGATAAATAGATCTAATTAAGGCTACCAGCTATGCAAAATTGTATTGGCCTATTTCAAAAAAGTTTCAAGAATATTCATATTAACTCTATTCAAATTGAATTGAGAACTAATTAGTGAATAAGAAGAAGGAAAATCATGATGATTTCGGGTTCACCAAGAGTTAATTTATTTTTGATATTCTTGAATGTCATTACCAATTTTAAAAACCATTGGATCTTTACGAGTATTAAAAGTATGGGATTATAAAAAATTATATACAAATTTCAAAATAATTTTTTTCTGCATAATTTTGATTTGACTTATGCGATTGAAATTAGATTTTCCATTGTCAGTTGTATTCAAAGGTATTCTAAGAGTGACTATATCTAGTGTAACGATTTGAACTCGAAAATTCAGCTTGTTACATATACAAAACCCACGCGCTAGCGCTATGAGCACAATAACTCGAGTCCACTTGATCCACCAAAAAGTTCATGAACGGTCAATTCTAATAGTATTGTGGATGTTTATACTTTATATATCAAATCAATGTTTACATCTTTCGGATGTGGCATGGGGATATCACATTCTCTCCCACTAAATCCTTGTCATTCCTGTTAAAGGCCCCTTCAATACCTAGATCGTACTCCCGGGCGAGCTCGCAAGCCTTACAGTGTGGGTTCTATTATAATAGTATTTGTAACAACCCGAGCCCAAAATTTTGATGCGTTACATAAACATCATACACTCGCTTACTGAGCTCAAAAAATTTGAGGTCACTTGACTTATCACAACAATCCAAAAGACAATAAATTTTATTTGTGCCCAATATAAGTATTGTGGAGGTGGACTTTTATATATCAATTAAAATCTATTTTTTTCGATTTGGGATGAGAAATATCATACTATAGAATTGTATCATTTGAGAAGTTTCAAATAACGTATACTCTAATTACCCAATTTCACTATATTTGTGTAATTTTCTTAGTTTCAAAGTACTTGCAGTTATACGAGTTCAAATTTGTCTCATAATACTTGCAGTTGTGCTATTATCTAGAAATATTTTGCATTATTTACCAAATATGCCCTTATTTATGACAATGAAATTGTCATTGTAAAAACGATTAATTACTCACTCCATCACGGTTTAAGCTTCACCTTTTACTTAAAAGGGCGTCCCGTTGATAGCTTCACATTTGCTAAAATGGTAAAATATGTGAGCCCCACTTGTCAACCTCACTCACTTTTTCCTCTCACATACTTATATTGTGATACCACTCACTTTTCTCTACTCACAACCCTTTTCCTAATCATTCATTTCCTTAATTCTTGTGCTTCACCAAAATGATGAAGCTTAAATCGGGACGGAGGGAGTATCTATAGTATAAATGAGGGAAGTGAGATGAATAGTTATATGAATAGTGCCAATGAGGGAAGTTCCCATTTTACCCTCACTAAGTTGTCCCTTTCCCATTTTGCCCTCGCTTTTAATTAAAAAAATGAGATAATTGAGGAAAGTGAGATGAATAGTTGTATGAATAGTGTCAATGAGGGAAGTTCCCATTTTACTTTCATTAAGTTGTCCCTTTCCCATTTTGCCCTCATTTTTAATTAAAAAAAATATCACGTGTCCTCAAACACGGGCTTTTACTAGTCCAAGTAAATGGAGTAGTTTAAGGGCGATTTAGTCGATTTAATAAATTAAAGGTACCAATTGTAGAATTACTCTCTATTTGTTACAAAAACAAAAAATCCCTATTTCACTTTTACAGTTTTACAGATCGTTCGTGGAGGAGACGGCGGGAAGAGAAAAACCGCCTGTGGAGAGCTAGGTTTTGCAATCAAAGCTCGAGCGACCAAGGAAGCTTTGAGGTTTGTTCTCGGGGTGCTCTGATTGTGGATTGCACACACCTAATCCAACTATTTGGTGAAATCTTTCAAACCCAGATCTCAATTTCCATCGAATTCAACTATTTTCTTACGAATTTCCGTTCTCCTGAGGTAATGTAACAATTCATAGCCACTGATTTTTTTATTTTTTTGATAATTGGATGAAGTCTTAGATGTGTTTGTTTGTTGATCTGATGCTACCCAGCTGATTCGTCTTGGTTTTGTTTGATTGATTGATTAATTAAAAGGGTTAATTTTTTTATTTCATTTTATTTTTTCTATCTGCCAAGTTGTTTTTCATTAATTTATGTTTTCTAGTTTGATTTTTGTGAGATGTATGTGGTTTGATTGTTGGCGAACTATTGACCCTCAAAGCAAGTTCTGCCTCTTGTTTTCCAATATGGAGCGTAATATCTGTTTCCAGTTGTTTCATGCGAAGATTAGAGTCTTTACCCTGCCACGATAATTTATTTTAGATACCTGATGAATTTCAAAGCTACTTCATAACCCATTTACAAATAATTCTTGTTTTCCAATATGGAGCGGAATATCTGTTTCCAGTTATTTTTATTTTTGTTTCCTGCTAAAACCTTACAGTTTGGAATAATGATTATGCCATCTCCTTGTGACACATAGAGTGATTTTCTTGTTATGCAAGTGTATACTTCCTCCGTCCCACTTCACTTGATACCAATTTTCATTTTGATTCATCCCACTTCACTTTATACTGCCCAAAATTGAAAGTTTTTCTTCTACTTTTCCTTAGTTATTGTGCTCAGCAATTTGATATCAAGTGAAGCGGGACGGATGGAGTATATATTTGTGCACACACACACACACACACACATATATATATAACTATAAATTTTGTGATACTTATATACAATTTTCATTTATTTTATCTGGTCAGTACGTAGAAAGGGATTAATAAATGTTTAAAGCAATTTCTTTAGTATTCACTTTCTTTCATTTTTAATTTTTAATTTTATCTCAACTTAAGCGTGGTTTTCAAGCTAGGTATGTTTCATTCATGGTCTCCCCATTTAAATTTTGAGACATAAACAGGATATAAGGCTCTCAGCCATACGAGTGATAGTGAGTTATGACCCGGAATAAATGTCACATTTGACTTGTTAACATTTTTAATGAGTGTACCAACCTTATCTCAAATCTGGAGAGAAGGTTGATTCCTGGAGTAGAACCTGTGCCATAGTGCGTGAGTTCTTACTGTATAGAATGACTAGTTTTCTGTGTTTTATTGTGTTTGTATTTGTATCTTTCATTTTATGGTTATCTGTGAGTGTATTTGTAACTTCCTAATTACTATTTGTCCGCTGCAGTAGTTGAGATAAGTAAAAGAGCCACATAACTTTTGTGCATACCACTTTTATCTGCTAGCAGTTGAAAACATGGGTTATACCCTTTTGATTTATATGTAGGCTTAATATTGTTGTGTAGCTTTTGATTCAAAGTGGGTTTGAAGTAGCAGAGGTAGAAGGAAAAAATGGTCTTTGGGTTCATTAGGTAGAAGATGAACAATTTGAAAATTCTAATAAGGTCCCGTAATTCTTAAAGTATTTCTGGTCCATGTACTTCGGAAATTCAGTCTGGTCCCTGTAGTTTTGACCGTTTTCTGATTTTTTGTTTTCATCAATGCATGTAATTGTTTTACAAAAAAATTATAAATTAATGCATCTAAGCTGTGAAGATTACTTTGTTCCCATAACATGTATAAGGTTTTTCCTTGATATATATATAAGTGTTGCATCTTTTCACGGGAGAAATACAAATCAACTTTGTTGGAAGAAAACACTAGTTCTGATGGGCCAGATAAATACAATGATCCTGGTTATGATATATGGAAGACAGTTGTTGGAGTTAAAAAGGGTAGATTGCTCGGGCTTGGCCCTCGACGAAAGTTTAACTCATCCAAGCTCAATGCTTCTACTACATCCTCATATTTAGGTATGTTAAGAGATGATCCAATTGTAAAACAACTACAAGATGAGGTGAAAGAGCTACGCGAGAAGCTTGGTGAGAAGACTAGTCACTTTGATGCATTACAAGCTCAGTTTGATACATTGCAATCTCATTTTGCTATGTTGTGTGGACATATTGGCTACTCACTTCCTTTTATAGCTCCAACAAGTCAAGCTACTACAACAGTTTCTACGCCTTCACCAACAAATGCACCAACAAATACAGAAGCATACATTCCATCATTTGACTCATTTTGGGGGTAAATTTGGAGAATCTTGACATGGATTTCATTTAGTTTTTTTTTTCTTATTAGAACAGGATAATTTAGATTTGTTGAACCATTTAGTTATATGACTTGCTTGTTGATGGTTTTGTGTTTACCAGTATTTAATTTTTAGTTAGTATAAAAATTTTGCAGTGTATTTTTTTATATATTTCATAATTGCATTTATTATTATTATTATTATTATTATTATTATTATTATTATTATTATTATTATTATTATTATTATTATTATTATTATTGTTGTTGTTGTTGTTGTTGAGAATATGAATGGTATTGGTATTGGAAAAATGTATAATTTTGTGACTAAAGAGTGTGACGGGTAATTTTACTTTTCTGACTTTTGTGACAACAAATGTCACAGCCACCAGGGGTCCTAAAATTCAAATTTTAAAATATTTGGCGGAAAAATTTGAACTTTAAACGATATATCGTGACGCAAATTTTAGTTTTCAAAAAAAATAATGTGACAGAGTTTGCCACGGACAGCCCGTCTTAAACAGTGTGACGGCACCGTCCCAAACATGCATTTGTGACTAGGGAATAGGTGACAGACATCGAGACGGAGAAAGTTGTCACAAATCCACTATTGTGACGGAATATTTTGATTTATTACGGAATTTGGCCGTCCCCCAAAGTTCATTAACAAGTCGGACATCACAGCCCTCGATCTTCGGTTGAGATTGTTTTGGAGTGAAATTTCCAAACTAAGCTTGAAAAAATTTAGGCCATCGAGATCAAGATGAAGGCCAGAAATGCCGGACCAAGCAGTAAGTTGTCAGGCCCCCACTTCCCTTGTCCACCTATTGTTGGCCAAATAGTTGACACGTAGGCAGATAATCTCCATTTCCCACCACTCAGTTCTTTATCTCTCAAAACCAATCTTAAACAGGCCACCGTTTAAGTGCCTACATGAGATCAAGTAAATAGCTTTTCCTCCATTGTCGCAATACCAAAGCAAAAAAAGCAAAATGGCTTCAATTTCCATGGCCATAACATCACCAACTATTGCTCAAAACAGGCTGAGTCCAATCTCCAACTCTTTCTTAAACCTTTCAAAGAAGGCTGTCTTTGTGAACTTGAAACCCAAATCTGGGCTTCAAGTCAGAGCCTCTTTGAAGGAGAATGCAATCACAGGATTGACTGCAGCTGCTCTGACGGCTTCCATGGTCGTCCCTGACGTTGCTGAGGCAGCCACCAACGCCTTCTCCCCGTCTCTCCAGAACTTCTTGCTTAGCATCGGAGCCGGTGGGGTCATTCTACTCGCCATCTTTGGGGCTGTCATTGGTGTCTCCAACTTCGATCCGGTCAAGCGCACCTAAAGAGTGATCATCTGACAATTCTGTGAATTTTCTTTTTCACCCCACCCTATTTCTATTTCCATGACATGTGCAACTCTTTTGATAACTTGAATTATATTTATGTCTTATTAATATGGTATGCTGGACTTGAATTTTGATGTTGGCCCTTTCGTGGATTCGTACAGTGTGTGTGTGAGCTCTTATAGCACCAGGTTGCTCCCTTTGCCGCCTTGTATTTGGCATAAAGAAAAATACAACGTAGCACGATACAAATTGTAGAATCGCCGTAGATTCTAGAAGTCAACTGGAATATAAGTAAACATAATATCATAGTACTGTAAATAATCCAAAATTTTGTAATTGCATAATATTGAAACTTGAATTTTCCATGAAGTTTATAGAGATCCTTGAACCAATGAAAGAAGCCTATCCCTATGTACTTCACTAAACCCCAAATGCTTCTAGCAACTGTGTACACGTTTCTTTCATAAACACTTAAAATTAATGCATAAAATCCTTCGGTCCATCAACTCCTCGAGCCATCCGTTCTCGTTCTCTCTGAGCCAACCTATAGGAAGGCTTTAAACACGGGGCGCAACTCCTTGGCCATGGATGAACCTTGCATCCTTCTCGGTGTAGACATGAGTCTCATTCTTTAGTCTGGATGAAAAAAAAGAAGAGGAAAATACATTGTATAAATGATCAAATTTAGTAAAAAGTCAAAATGTCAGTCAAAGTCAACTTACGTTGATGAAACGGTCTTATTCAAAATGGTAGAGGAGAAGAGGGAGGCACCATCGAGGTACATCAACTCTCCCTCAATTCTTTCTTCAATCTTCTTGTCAATTATCTCAGCTTCAATACAGAAGGGTTGGTCCGACGCCTAGTTATTGAACGTAAATCAACATAACCATTAGCAAACACGAGCATTAATCAACCATTAATCCATTTAGTTAAAAGAAAACTAAGCTTGATAACAATAATTAATCAAACACTAACCATAACCCATCCCCATTCATCTGCAAAAGATGGCACATGAGCTGTGTATGTAACCACATCTGCACAATACATCATTAGCAACTATTAAAGCTCTGTTTGGCACAAAACTTTTATGCTTTGTTACAAAAAGCTAAAACATATATAGACTTACAATTGAAGACTTGTTTGATTGTGTTATAAATAGATGAGAAGACTTCCTTGTGAGTGAACACACCAGCTGGTCCAGCCTGTGTCAGAGTACAAGATATGGAATAAGGCCTTGTTTGGTTGAGAGGTTATCAAAAGCAAGTTAAGGAAACTAGTCAAACCTGGGTAACAAAGATGCCATTTTCCTTAAGCTTAGGCTTGAGAATTTGCTGGTAAAAAGACTTGGTGTAGAGCTGATAACAAGGCCCTCCTTCAACTGGATCAGCCAAATCTCCTACTATAATGTCAAACTTTTCTTTCCTCTCCTCTAACTCAATCCTTCAAAAAAAAAAAAAAAAACCCTTCGTTAAACAATTCAGTTTTAGAGTCGAATATGTAAAATCATATAAACTTTGTTGATTAGTAGCAAGGGAGTTTTCAAGGGTCGGGTTTTACTTGGCATCTCTGATCACAAGGTCAAGCTTCTTGTTAGCGAAAGCCTCCTTGTTTGCAGTCAAATGCTCACGGCAAAAGTCAACTACCTCCTGCATGTTATATTACCAGAATGAGTCGCGGATTTAAAGTTGAAAAATGATGTGAACGTGTCGTTGGAGGGATAAAACCGACTTTTTACCTGATCAATATCACACATGACAACTTTGTCAATCGACTTGTGCTTGAATGCTTCCCTTGCAGCCGAACCTTCTCCGCCTCCCATTATGAACACAGTTTTTGGGCTGAAATTAAAGCATACTTAATATTTAAATTTTGTACGACGTAAAATTAATTAGTTTCTGCGTATAAACGTATAATATTTTCTTCAAACTCAAGGAGAAAAAGAAAATTTGTAAGACATACTTAGGGTGGCATAGGAGAGGGGGGTGGATTAAGCATTCATGATAGATGAACTCATCCATTTCTGCACTTTGCATCTTCCCATCTATCACTAATGCCTGCATTTAATTACACATTTATTCAAGAAAACTACACAATAATTCTCTTATATAAAAACACGACACGTATTTTGGGACAGGTCAAAAAGAAAAGTACGATACTTTTTTTTATGGACTAAAATAAATTGAGTAGTAAAAATGAACCTTTCCAAAGCGCTTTGTATCCAACAGAGCTATGTCCTGGTACTCACTAGTCCCTTTATAAAGCACCCTATTGATCAAGCAATTGTGAAACAAAAGAGATGTCAGTAGTTAATCTGTCTCAGTTTATCATTAATTAATGCAAAAAATGGAATCTTTATGGATAAATACAAAAACGATTCTAAAATGAATGTTCTGAACATTTATTTTAGAGCGGATGAAGTATATAAATAAAATGATATGGCATGCTAGTATTTGAACAAAATTAGCTAAAAATCAATAACAAGTGAGAGGCATCTTTTTCTCCTAAATGGGTATTAGTGGACTTTGCATATTAAAGCACAAAGATAGAATGGATAAGAGTAGAAATGGGTTAAATTGAAAGGTAAGTTTATTGATGTTTTTGTAAGTTGACTTATTAAAAGAAAATATCACATCAAACCTAGCTCATTTATCAAATTAAAATATTATTAAAAATTTGGGGAAATCTTGATCATCAATATGGATGAAGAAAAAATAAATAATAATGATCGTAAACATTTTTTAAATATATTTTTAGTGTGTGTGTGGATATAATTAGTAAATAAACAGATAAATATACCTCACAACATGCAGGCCGTTGACCTTATAAAAATTTATGCAAATAGAGGTACTAAAATAATAGGCATGCCATGGTACGTAAGAAATAAAACTATTTCTTTGAAACAAACAAAAATTGCAAATGAATGCATCTTTATGAGACGGAAAGAGTATACAAACATACATTCGTGTATATATACATATATACACAAAAAAATGTGACGAAATCGGTACGAGGAAAAAGTACCTATTCAAAGCAAAGGACCATTTGAGATCATCGTCTATGATTTCTTCGAACCAAGAATCATCGGAATCGCTAGAATTAATCTGACCGTTTTCGAATTCTGTTTGGACATGAAGATGATCATCAGGTGATTGTTCATGGTGAAGTTTGGAGAAACCATTGGAGTATACAGGCAAGAACTCAACAGCTTCACCCATTTTTGAATTATTGAATTTTGGGGGAACCAGAAAAATGAGAAAGAAAACCAGAGGTGAATGAACACTGCTATTGGTGTGAGGGAAGTGAAATATGAGCTCCTTTATATAATACTAATGCCAACAAGGTTTTTGGGGGCCCACATTTATAGTGTTTCCAAATAAATTTTAAAATTAAAATTAAAAAATAAGATTGATGTTTGTATAAAGGTAAGAAAGAAATTAATGTACATCTTAATTGTGGAGAGATAAGTAGGAATATTGGTTTTATTATATTAATGAAGTTAAAAAAAAAAAAAAAAAAAAAAAAAGACACTGTAAGAAACATACCATATGGAGATGGATTTAATAATGTTCTATTAACAAAATTTTATCTTATAGATAATTCACTTACAAAATCTATGCACCTTAATCTTACTACATTTGTTCGATTTGAAGAGATAAAATTATTATTTTTTTAAATGAATTAATGAAAATAACTACTGATATTAAATACTAAAAATTATTGTTTGTTTGACATATAAAGATAATTTTCAGAGTGTCTCTTAAATGAATAAAAATAAATCTTTATTGGCAAATGCAATTTTTTTGTCAAAAATCTAACGAAATGCTTGCCTAGGCCCTAAATTAATACAAAACTAAAGTTTTGGCCTTCAAATGAGAAAAATGAAACCACAAGCCCCAGATGATAAAATGAGTAAACCTTGGGATAGTAAAATAAGATTAACCGTGAAATGTTTAGTACTACTGCCTATGTTTCAAAATCAATATTTTTTTTAAAATCTTCACTTAGTTGATGGACATAATAAAAAAAAAATTAATTATTCATTTTGAAACTAAGAAATACAACTTTAGTTATTAAATTCAAATGGTGTCACACTCATAATATTGAATAAGGATTTGAAACTATTGCAACGCTATAAAAAATGAGCACCGTGGAGACCTATTAAATTGTTACATGAGCCTTATATATTGCCCAATTAATCTCGACAAAAAATGCGCAATTGCATTAAGTGCACTAACTTCCGGTTAACAACAAAATGAGTGTAGTAATAGTTCTTTATTTACCAATAAGCGCCTAATTCTCTTGGTAAGGAATGTTGTAGCTTAATCAGATGTCTCATTTTGAGCCTTGCAAATACTATAACGTCAAAACTTGTTGTAAGAGATTTGTCGTCCTTTTGTTGCTATTCAGCTCGAACCAGATTAGCTTTTACCCAATGTAATATTGGGATATTAATGGTTTAGAAAGGAATACAATAGTTCCATATGTAGCCAAAACATTAATTTATTTGTGTTGTAAAATCCAAAAATGTGATAATGATTTATGGAGAATTAAAATAGGAAGCATGTGTATATTTATGAATAAAATAATAATAATAAAAAAAAAGGGTATAGTTGACATGTGGGGGTACAAGTGTTGGAACAATAAAGAGGGAGGATGATAATGGAATTGGTATATTAGAAGAAGCATGCGCAGGCATATTGCAGAGGTGGAAATTATTTACATGCCAGAAAACAAATATTTAGTGGACGCATGACATTTTTTGGGTGGGACCCACTTTGTACACGCGTAACAATAGACCACGTCCGAAAATGAAGGGCATGCTCTTATTTATTTATTTATTTTCTTTATTTATGGTTGTGAATATAATTAGTTGTCGAGTAGAATTTTTTTGTTGGCTATTTTTACTTTCATATTTCAGGAGAGATGTCTATACTCCCTTCGCCCCTAAATGTTTGTCCAATTTTCCCTTTTTTTTGTCCCAAAAAGTTAGTCTCATTTTCAAAATTAAAGCTTCAAAATCACTAAATTTTCAAAACTTGTAACATTTAGGGACGGAGTATTACATAACGACGGTGTATATTATCAATAATTTTCAAAGCGTTCGTAAAAATAGCCAAAATTAAAGCTTCAAAATCACTAAATTAAAATGTTTGAAAAGTCAAATGGGACAAACATTTAGGGACTGAGGGAGTATTTATTATGAATAATGCTTTTTGAAAAGAAAAAAAAATCTCCTTTAACTATCATAATAATTTACTTATTTGTAAATTAGTAATAATTTTGTATAAATAGGAGTTTTTTTTTTTTTTACAAAAAATGAGGAATTAAATCTATAAATATGGCATTAAAAGTTTTGCAGTTAATTTGTTAAATTATTTAAGAAATGTACTTTATTTGATTGTAGATTTTATTAAATGATTTTTTTTATTAATAAATGACTTAATTTATTACAAGAGAAACACGTCAAATAGCTGTAAATTACATTTTTTCTATTTAAAATATCTGACTCATCGTATGAAAAGGAACATTGATTACGGTTTGAGCTAGAGTTTTTTTGGCTTACTTGATCATCGTACATTTTTGTATCATATACTCCCTCCGTCTCACAACAAGTGACACACTTTGTCATTTTGGGCGTCCCACTAAAAAGTCACACTTTCTAAAATGGCAAAGAATCTTTACTATTCTCTCCACTTATTCTCTCTCCTGCATTATTTTAATACTCACAACACCATTATAATTTACTATTCTCTCCACTCATTCTCTCTCCTACTCAACTATCTACACTCACAACACATCAACCTTTTCACTTTTTCCTTAATTTTCGTGCGAAACAGTAACTGTGTCACTTGTTGTGGGACGGAGGGAGTATTATTTAAAATCTTGATAAAATTGTAGGATGAGAAAATACAATATTTACATTAAAATAATATAGTGACTTATAAATTAAAAACTTAACTCCCACCAAGTATATCTAAAAAAGAAAAAAATGTGAGAAATTTGAAGGGGGGGGGGGGGGATGCCGGCAGGGAAGAGGGAGTTAGTGGGGACAAGACCACATAGTTAGTACCCGACTGTCTGTCTCCGGGCGTGCGGGAAATCCACTCACTCACTCCCCCCAAATATATCTATTTTGTGGACTGCCCACTTATTTTCTTTTCCCTCAAACTCATCAAGTATCTGATGCAAATTTGGTTACAAAATTATTATGCCTAATTATAGCTTGTTATTAAGATTCATCATAATAAATCATTGTTCAAATGTTTTATAACTTTTTGAAGCAAAAATATCTTATAACCTAAAATTAGTGTTCGAAAATTGGCCAAGCTATAAAATACCGCTATTAATGTTAGTACCGCAATCACCACTACCACTACCACTATCCATATTAATATGATATTGTCTGCTTTGTATCTAGCCTGTGCACGAATCTATTTTTGGATAACCCCCAAAAGGTCTAATGCTAATGAAGCGGGTGGGCGTTTTTATATGCCTGACAATTATTTTCTCAATTGCCAATGTGGGACTATGGGTTGCACCCCAACAATCCTCTCCTCAAAACAAGTACCACACTTGTATGGCACGCAGTGTCTCCTCTGGCTCATATTCAAGCGATATGGTCCGCAGTGAAAATAATTGTAACGATCGAGCTCGAAGCCCGACCGCTACGTAGGCACCACACACTGACACACTAAGCACCTACTCAATTGGGTTAACCACAGCCCATCACAGGCCTCCAAAAGTCCAATGTATGATTTGATATTCTGTAGTAGTGTATGAATTTTCTATATATCACATTAAATTTCCGCATATTTTCGATGTAGAATGTGGGATATCACAATTATTATCTCAATTGTCAATGTGGGACTCTTGGTTGCACCCCAAAAATCATCCCGTAGACCAAGGACCAAACATCTATAGTCCCCAGTAGTGTCTCCTCTGTACATATCCAACGAAAGTTTGTACCAAGCGCCGCTATGTTCCGCAGCTTGCTTCGCCTTATAACTATCACAGGATGACTTTCAACTTTCAAGACTCCATTCGCAATATCGCACAAGGGGATCTCACCCTATAATCGCACACACACAGTCTATCTGGTCGGACCCATTCGAACCATGGTTTTGATACCATTTGTTCCATTTGTTGGTACCGCAATCACCACCACCACTCTTTACATTAGTATGATATTGTTCGCTTTGACCCAACTCACACGAATTTATTTTTGGATAACCCCAGAAGGCCTTATACTAATGAAGTAGGTGAGTGCTTTTATATAATTAACATTTTTTTTCTCAATTATCAATGTGAGACTTTGGGTTGCACCCCAACAATTAGCTCCGCCAAGAAAAATGTGTTTCACTGTCTTGACGTCGACTAATTGAGCTAGGCACTAAATCAGCCAGAAAACGCGTTTAGTAAGGAAATTGCCGCCTAGGCGCTCAAGGCGATGACTTGTCGGGTTGGGCCCCGCCTATTGCAGAGATTCGCGTTATTGTTTCAATATTATTTTCTTTTAAAAAAATATCAGATCCTAAAACATCATTTTTATTAGTATAAATTTCAAAAAAAAAAAAATCCTTAAACTGAAAATTAAAGCCGTGAATTGATTTATTGAAATTTCAATCATTGATGGCAAACAAAATTTTCAAATCAAATTTCTTTTCCATTTCAATTTTTTCTTTGTTTTGTTTTTGACATCAATTATTGAGTTAATATTTGACAGACTTCATCATCCTCCTTCATTCGCAAGAGACACACGAAACACTCTCATTGTGATGTTATAAATCACTAGTATATGTCCATGTTCAAGGACACGATTTTATTTTATTTTATTTTATTTTTATTTTTTTTTTAATTTAAAAAAAAATTAAGAACAAAATGAAAAAGGAACAAATGTATGAGAGCAAAATAAAAAAAAATCCATTTAAAACTATTCATTCAACTGTTCACCCATTCTACCGTTTATACTATAGATATCTAAGAGCGTGATGAATTGGGTTGTTAGTTGTACTTATAATGAGGAGAGTAGTAGGAGACAAGGGTACAAGAAATATTAAAATTAAATCCACAAAGGTATTATGGTCTTTGTGCATTATAAGGGCGGCTTGCAGTCATTTTCAAGCCCTTTTGCCAATATTAAAAAAGGTTCTCTTCTTCTCATAATCTCATCCCATGTTGTCTTTTATCTCTACCAAGTCAATGGGTTTCATAACCACTTTTTTTTAAGAGGTCAAAGCCTATTCTATTCAACTTTTTCTAACCCATTTTCATATTTATTTATTATTATTTAAAAAAAAAAAACATATCTTTTGAGATATGTTATGGATTTTAACACTTTGAGAGTGATATTTTTCCATTATACTATTATTCCATCATTGGATTTAATGCTTCATAAAAAATTATAATTAAATCAACCACTACTATTAATTTATTTCCACGAAAAATTATGAAAGTAGAAAACATTAATTCGGTTGAAATTTCAAAAATTATATTTCCTTTGTTTCTTAATAAATATCACATTTTTTCTTTTTATTTAGTCCAAAAAAAATAAATGTTGCATAGAAAATAATGTTAATACAATTTTATCATTTTACATGCAATTTACATACAAATAAAATATGTTTTTTAAAAAATATTGACAAGTTAAATATAACAATTATAATCATATTGTGATGGTTGGAGTATTCTTTTTTTTTTCTTTTTTTCTTTTTTTTTGATACCCAGGTTCCTGGCCACGGACTAATCCCTGGACCACCACGTATGGCCCTCGGTATGCGGCGGAGGTAAATCGCGGGATGTGCCCTATGCAGCCAGGGTGGCAGCACTCCTTATACTCCAGAGCTCCAAGGGAGCCCTCCTACAAAGCATTTACATCACTCTTACATCACCAAATGGCTGCTCCAGCTGCTCCTGCCAAAGAGGCATTTACATCACTCTTACAATGCCAAATGGCTGCTCCAGTTTTGCACCTGCCAAGATTTGAACTCCCCACACTGAGGATACAAGCCCAGCAATGTCGCTTCCTTAACTGCACGGATGTGCCCCGGGGGGCTCCTAAGGACCCTGAAACCAAGGTAGGAAATTAAGTCCCAAGAATCTCCTTGGGAAGACTCGAACCGGTGACCTCCCATTCAGGAAGTCACCATTGTACCACTGGACCAAGGCCCGTTAGGTGATGGTTGGAGTATTCTTATTTTCACATCATAGGGAGCTACTGTAACCATCGTTGTTGCGTTGGAGCGAACGAGCAAGCTATAGCTATATTATTTTTTATGTTGTGTGGTCAAAATTAAATGAAAAATATGCCATTAGGCACCTAATTAATTTTGTATGTACAACTTAAAATGAGATGTAATTGCATCTTGCTTACTCATTGCAGCAAAGCAATTGAGTGTGACTTTATTTTGGTTCCCTCTATGAATTCACAAGTTTGTTAGCTATATACTCCCTCGGTCTCACTTTAAATTGAATTAATTTTTTGGCACAACATTTAGAAAAAACTAGGAGAGAGATTAAGAGGGAGTGTTGTGAGTACCAAAATTAAAATATGAAATAGAATGAATGCGATGAACATTAAGTGAATTGTGATTGTAAATATGACAAGTGAATTCTATTGAATATAAAAGTATAAATTTTTTGTAATTCTGAATAATCCAATTTAAGATAAGTCAGATGAAAATAACAAAAAAATTATATACGAATCATTTCTGGACACACTTGAACATAAATGGAAGGGTTTCCGTTCTGGAGAAATGCGCACAAAATTGCTTGGCACAATAATTAAGGTAAAATGTGAAAAAAGTGATGTGTTGTGAGTGTAGATCGTTGGGTAGGAAAGAGAAAGTGAAGTCAGTGAATAAGTGTTGTGTGTATAACAAGTGAATTCCATTTCATTTTGAGACTTTATAGATTATTATGAGATGCCTAAAAAATATATTTTTGATTATTATTGTGAAACAGATGGAGTATTCAACATGTAATAATCATTTATCCAGTTGTATAACATTAGGCGTGTATGGATCAATCAATTGAAAATACAAATGAAGAAACATGGGAAATTTAGCTAGCTAGGCCTAGGCGTGGAAATTTTTTTAAAAAAAAAAAAACACTTCAAGAAAAGGCAATTTTGGGACAAACTCATATCTTTTGGTTCGTGGGATTTGGTTTAGTTTGATATCTTTATGCCCAAGTTTTGTCTACAAAAAGTGAATTTTGGAGTGGAGTGTGAGTGTGTTGGAATGTGACAACAAACTGATGTCAAAATGATCTTAATTTTAAGGATTTTCTAATTACTTCCCCCACATTTTAACTTGAAGTTTTGCTATTGTATTGACTAGTTGAGTTGTCTGTCGACAATTTCATTTTTTATGGTTTGATTATTTATCTTCTAATTAAATGTTTATTTTGTTAGAAAAATTACTTACAAAATCAGTATATAGAAAGAAAAGATATTACAAACAGAAACAAAATATTAAATAAATTAAATTTTCGAAATTGTCTGAGTCGTGTGAGATCACACTCTCCTTAAGACAATTTACGTCCCCTCACCGAGTTGTGCTTGAGTTTAATCGGACGGTTGTCTCCCAGGATAAAACGGAGCGGACCGGAACAGTTACTGCACAATAGTACTTTCGGCGAATTGAGAATAAGCCTAGACAGTATCACCACGGATGCAGATGCGAGAGGCCAAGGGAACGGATTTATCAATATGCAACGAACAGGAGATTGTGAGGAACTGATGGATTTTTCGTGTGTCTCAAACTGGTTTGTGTCTCCCTTTTTATACTGCTCAAATCTTTAGAATCGAAGAGACTTTCTCAATTAAATTGAGAAGTCAAAGTGTTTCATCTTCCGATTAATGATTTGCACCCCCACTGTGCACCTGCGCGAGAGAGAGCCTCTATGCTTCTTAATCTTACTCCCTACTAAAGTGTAGGAGTATATAAACTAGCCCACTTTTTCATCTTTTTCCAATGTGGGATAACCACATTTTACCATTTCCAACCCACTCACTTTGAGCTTTCATATCTCATTCATTCCTTAATCATTTTGGACAAATGAATATTCAATCTCTATCTCCTCATGGAGTAGAACACAAACCCACAATCAATTTGTCATTTTAACAAATAACTCATTAAGAAAATAAATCATTATTTCCTTCAAAACACATTTTTTTCCAACATATTTTACACTCGAACTCCCATTCATCCATTTGAACATGATTTAAACTGGTCAATAGTCTCATTTTCTTATAATCTGATTCATTCATCATTTAATTAAGATGGTGTTTGATAGCAACAAGCACCAACAAGCAATTAATGTTTGTTGTTGAATGTTTTCTTTTGTACAACTACTAGTACTCTTACCCGTGTCAATGGCACGGTGACAGTATAAATTTGATCGGTCCTATAAAAGTGTATAACGTATTCTGCGATAGGGAGGATGGAGAGGTCGATTGCCTTAATGTATGGTTAAAGTTTATATCATCACCCGAAGTCTTGCTTGATTTGAACTTAATAGTTAAATTGATTAACCCGGTAAAAGAATGCAATTTTTTTTTGTTAAACTACAATCTTAATATTTGATTCAAGCTCTAAAAGAATTCAAAAATGTTATAAATTTTATGGGATGGAGGTTATGTAAAACTAACAAAAATGTATTTCGTTAAATTTTAAGCAAATTTGTTAATAGAGTGAGAACATTTTAAAAAATGTAAAACATGAAAGAAAAGAGTCACCGAGAGAGAGAAGCTAACCACCAACTCTATGATTTCAATTACGAATTTTTAGACTTGCAAAAGAAATGCACAAATCAATAAATCCTAACCCAAAACAACTTACTTCAGACCTGTCAGAAATCAATCACCTAAACCCTAATTAAACATGTTAAAAATCAATCACCCAAACCCTAAAATAATTACCAGAAAAAAAAATGTTCTTGTATAACAGAGTAGTGAAATCGGCCAAATTAATTGTCATCAAATTACTTCTTGAAATACTTGATCTGGCCCATTTTCTATGATTTTACCATCAGTTAACCGGCTTCGATGGTTTTTTTTTATATATATAAAATAAAAGGAGGGGTGGAGTGAGAGGTAGTAAAGGGGAGCAGAGTGCTGCGGAAGAGGACGAACGATTTCCATTTGGTAGGATAGGCCATGGTTGCGTTCGTTTAAGGGAGTGAAAGGACGAGAATGAGAGAAGATACGGAAAAATAAGATAAAATAAACCTCTTTCGAAAACCGTCGAATAAGGAGCATTGAATGAGTTCGTAACAATCAATTTCAGCCATTAATTAAAATTAAAAAAAAATCCCTTCCCCCGCTTTAAAAAAATGATGAATATGAAGTCCGGGAGGCTGCAGGTACTATGGATCCTCTGAGTCCCAATCGGGTTGCCTTCCCTGGTCTCGCCGGTCATGATGCTGGAACGGAGGAAGTATTTTTTATGGGAGCATGAGTGCTAGCAAGCATTGTTTCTCTTAAGCATGTTGAGTTTTTTGAAGTGTGGTCATTTCTCTCCCTGTTAATATAAGTGTTAATTTTCTTTATAATATACTCCCTCCGTCCCATTAATCTTAAGAAAACTTTTCATTTTGGGCGTCCCGCCAATCTTAAGAATTCCAAAAATGGAAAGTTTTTATTATTTTTATACTCTTTCTATCCCACTCATTCTCTCTCCTACTTTACTTTTACACTCACAACATTCTCTCTCCTAACTATTCATTCCACTCATTCTCTCTCCTATTTAATTTTTCACACTCACAACACTTCTTCCACTCATTCTCTCTCCTAATACTATAATAATATTTCTTAATTCCCGTGCCATTTCATTTTTTCTTAAGCTGGGTGGAACGGAGGGAGTAGTTATAGGTAGTGGAGTATTAATTTAATATAAATTGGGACAAAAATATTACGTTGTGCAATTTATTTGGGTACAGAAACAAAGGCAAAATTGATGAAAATCATAATTTTAGGAGTGAAATATCACACATTTTCAAAAATAAAGAAAGGCAACTGCCCCCTTTATCTCCATGTAGCTTCGGCTCGGTTATATCTTTAATATGTAAAGATACAAATAAAATAAAGAATAATTTTAAAATAAATAAACTAAATGTGACATTTATTACGGCAGATTGGAATACATATATAATTAAAATTAAAGGAGAATGCTTGGAATATAGTTAATTCGTTCATGGAATGATTTAAAAGAAAGAACAAAGTTCAAATTGGCCTTTTTTTATTTCATCCTTACATTTAAAAAAGCATCAAATTGACTGGGATGTGGTCATGTGGACACAATAGAGAACACTTGCACGCCTTTCAAATATTTTAGATGTTTCTTTTATTCCAAAAAGACCTCAAAAGATAAAGAGATTAATATTTAGATTTTAGTCATTTATTTGTAAGAAATAAATTAAAATACATTATTTTAATATATTGTTTATATTTTATTTTTTCAACTATTTTTAGAGTCACTCTTTAAATTTTGAGCAAGACCCAAAAATATTAGAATCGGCCCTTAGAAAACACACAATATTTTTATGTTTTGCCAAGTTCGTATTTCAATTTTATTTTATTTTATTTTTTAAGAAATTTTATAGTAGTTATCCTATGTTTGATAAGAGGAATAACTTTTTGACGTGCATTACAAAGTGATAAAAAACTCACCCACTGAGGATCAAATAATATAAACTCTCACAACACAAAATCAAAAATCAAACCCACCCAGTTCAAACATCGATTGTAGAATTCATATATGTGAATTTCCCCTTGGATACGTGGGAACGGTTGGGTTGGGAAAAATAATTAAGGCTGCTAGATATCTTTAGAATCCCATCACCCGTTTAGTTAATATGTAAAAATACAAATAAAATAAAATAAAATAAAGAATAATTTTAAAATAAATAAATTAAATGTGACATTTATTACGGCAGATTGAAATACATATATAATTAAAATTAAAGGAGAATGCTTGGAATATAATTAATTCGTTCATAGAATGATTTAAAAGAAAGAACAAAGTTCAAATTGACTTTTTTTTATTCCATCCTTGCATACAAAATCATCAAATTGACTGGGATGTGATCATGTGGACATAATAGAGAACATCTGCACGACTTTCAAATATTTCAGATGTTTCTTTTATTCCAAAAAGATCTCAAAAGATAAAGAGATAAAAAAAAATTAAAAAAAAATAAAAAAACTAAAAATAAACCGCTTTCGAAAATCGTCGAATAAGAAGCGTTGGATGAGTTCGTAACAATCAATTTCAACCATTAAATAAAATTAATTTAATTTTAATTTAATTTTAGACAGTTTCTGACTGTTGAATTGAATTAATTCTGGCCACTCTTTGTCTCTTGTCAATAGGCAGTTATTTCCGCTCTATATTGTATATTAGACTAGTACTCAAAAGCCTGTGCCAATGGCACGGGTCAGTACAAAAAGGTAAGCAGTGGAAAAATGATAAGTAGAATAAAACAGTTTCTCCATGAATTGTCTTATGCCTGACTATCAATGTACATCAATTATGTCTTACATCCTTGGTTACTCTTTATGTAAAAATCTATGACAGTTTAAAAACTTGTAAAATAAACGAAAATGACTAAGGACATTCTCAAAAGAGGCACTGAAACTAAAAACAGACTTCAATTATTCGAAGACAAACAATCATAAATTATAAATTAGTTAGAGAAATAATATAGAAACAACTTTCGATATTTGTTAACAATAAAACATTAATCCGTTCGAATACTTCTTCAACTGCAATGAGCGAGCAAAACATAAAAGCATGAGATATGCCATAACATAGAAGAGAACCTGATGCGATCTAATTCACATTCCTCATCAAATAAATCAAATCTTCTTAACAGATCATCCCACCACTCCCAAATCATCCCCACCCCCATATTAGAACTCACATTTCTATCATCCAAGCTTTTCGCTTAAAAAAATCTGCAATAAAACTTACATACCATGAGACCTCATCTGATTTGTCAAAATCCTTTTCATAATCCTCCAAACTCCCCACACCACCACTCATTTCTTAAAATCTTAATTTTTGACCTCGACTTGAAAAATTACTTTCATTTTCACCCCCAGACCCCCAATGTTCATACTAACTATAATCATCATTCAAAATTATGGATCAAAGTGATGCACTTATACTATCCTCTTCTTGCTTTCTCGTTTCTTCTTCGTTTCTGTCGTTCCACCAAATTATCAATTACTTCCCGTTGCTATTTTTGTCGATCAATCCCAGTGACTTGAATATTAATCCAGTCCCCGGAATCCCATATTTCCGTCTCATTAGATACTGCTTCTATTTATCGAAGTAAGCCCATCTCCAACGGTCCAAGGATTCAAATCTTTGTAATATTCTGAACCATTCAGGACCATGACAGCAAAAATGTTTCCTCCTCAGACGCTGGAAGATCTTCACTACAGATTTCTTTTCCCACCAGCTCTCTTTCCTTCCCCTTTCTTCCACTTGAATTTATGAATTCAGTTTCCTTCTTCGTTGGTTTTTTTGATACCTTCCCTTTCAGTAACTCCTTCCTGAAACCGATCCTTATTTTAGCTTTTGTTAGCATTTCAAGAGCTCTGGTATGCAATCTTGTAATCTGATAATATAGTTTGCATAACTGTAGATGAGTGATTGACTGGAGATCGCCTAGCCTATAGGCCTTGATGAAAGATGTGTGTAGGTGCTCTTAGGTTAACCAAATATACTGAATTACGTGGTTTTATCTTTATAATGTTAGATAAAGCTCTTTCATTTTGCTGAACATTTACAGTTTAGCTTCTAGTTACTATTATATGCAAATATGATTCATGTGAATGAACTTTTTAACTAAGATAATGGTTTGTCACCTCAAGAAAACCAAGTCACTCCATAACCTATAAAATTAGACTCTCCACATCCCTCTTCAGCAGCAGAAACATTAGCCTCGAACATCTCAACTGTAACTCAAATTATTTGAAGATTTAAAGTTGTTTAGATTAAAAAAAATACTACTAATTAAAAAAAAACCTTATAAGTTTCCAATTAAACCATGAAAGTACCCTATTTTAATTTATGTGAGATCGGACATTTATTTTGGGACAGAGGGGTAGAAAATAAGTAATCTCCACCAAAGAGAAGCCACCAGATACCAGGCAAGTGCACTACCACCACAAATCTTGCTATTTAATATATCTGTGGACCTATGCATTCATCATACATGGATATATAAATTACTGTACATATAGATATACAACCAGAAAAAAAGAAAAGAAAAAAAAAGCTATCCAGATATATAAATTACTGTACATATAGATATACCACCAGGAAAAAAAAACACTCATGTATATTAATTGTAAGCAAATAAAACAATTAAATCAACAAAAAGAATTGAAGTAGAAGAAACCCAGATTAGTCAACTCAAAATCGAATTCATAATTCTAGGATTTTTGCTATTGCAATTCATAGACGGCCAAATCCCAAATTGTATGGTTTTGCAAAATTACTGACCCTATACCCAATCAAGAATTAGCTAAAATCATAAAATACTCTTTTTTTCTATAAATATGTTTGATACACCATTTAAATGTTAACTTAAAAGTTGAATATTTGTATCTATGACATTTTTACTCTTTTAAATTGATATAATTTGCAAGTAATTATTTTACAACTTAGAAAATAGATAATAAATGAAAATATATAGCTTTTTAACGAAAAGAAAATTAAACCTTAATAATCCATCTCAAAAATGATAGTTAATTTTTTTTTTGAAGCATTTTTTAATACTAAAAAATGTG
Organism: Adenophora triphylla var. japonica; assembly: GCA_022495995.1. Taxonomy (NCBI): domain Eukaryota; kingdom Viridiplantae; phylum Streptophyta; class Magnoliopsida; order Asterales; family Campanulaceae; genus Adenophora; species Adenophora triphylla. The sequence goes on along the minus strand of JAFEMH010003636.1, from coordinate 48,805 downwards.
TGCATCATTAATAAATTCCCAATATCTCTTCCTCTTTTCCCCCCCAAATCACGCCCCCACCCCTCCCTCTCTCTCTCTTTCTTCTGTTAAGAAATTTTTTTTAAGTCAAATCAACGGAGGAAGGCATTAAGAAGGCTGTTGGGTTTGATCGGCGACGAAGAAAGAATCGGCTCAAATCAACGGAGGAAGGCAACCACCCATAAAAAATTCCCTCCGGAGCCTCATTCTGTTTGGTGGAAATCATAGGCGATGAACAGAGGGGTTGTGTGTCGAGGCTTTGAGACGCTGAACAAAGCCGGCATTCATGGAGAGCAGCCGGAATGGAGACGGTGGAGGAAGAAGCAGGGAAGGAGTTGGGAATCTCAGGGGTGGTCAGGCGGATTGCGGACGGATCGGGGGCGCTCTGCGGCCGGATCTTCACGGACCTGAGAGTCCGGAAGATTCCAAGAGAAGAGATGTTTCAATTTTCTCATCAGGTCCCATCTTATATGCTGACTGGACAAGAAGCTCAAAATGTTCCCAAGGGTTGCAGAGAGCTTGATCCTGCAGCTTTGCCATCAGAACTTCTTCAGGTTTTAACAAAAGCCGAGTTGGTGGTGAATGCAGAAAATGTCAAGGAAGAATTGCCGGGGATCTCTAAGAAAACTAAGGGTCCGCTCCCGAGTCTAAAAATGGAGGTGAAGGGAAGGAAAAGGGAGAAAATGGGAGCTCATTTCCTCCCATGGCGTGCTCCTGAGTTTTTTTGAGCGAGGAAAGGGAAGGAAATGGAGGCCTCATTTCCTTCCATTTCAATCCTCTCGTGAGTGGGCGGATTGGGAGGAAAGGAAATGTTGCCGCCATTTCCTCCCCTCCCTTCCCCTCCCGTCCTCCCCTGCAAAACTCGGGAGCGGACCCTAAGGGTAAAGAAATAAATACATATTCCAGAAAAACAGTGAGAAAGAACCCTAAGGAAAGCAAAGGAAAAGAAGGAGCAGTGACTGCAATTTAGCCAAGGAAAAGCAAGTAATGGGTACTGGGCAGTTTTAAAGCTGATGTTGATGGACGGTTATGGACGGTTGAGGGATGGAGGAATTATTTTCAGCCGTCGAATCAATTTGCCAAGAATCAATCTCAGCCTCTCTTTATGGGGGGCTAAGAGACAGTTATATGCCCCCTCTATTGTATATTAGATTTCAAATTAATGGTGAGCCTTTACTTGAATTATAACAATCATCTCATATTTATGTTACCCAACTAGCATCAATATTTTCACTTGTCTAATAAAAGACTATAAAGATCGATCTCATTTCAATTCACCAAAAGCAATTGAAAGATTGATAATAACTTGTTTACGAATACTCAAATTCTCTAAGATTGTCATTAATCAACAAACATTAAGTGTTTGTTGGTGCTTGTTGTTATCAAGGACCACCTAAGTGTTTTAATAATAGTGCAGTTGAACCTGATCCCAAATCCTTGACTAGCTAGCTTAATTTGGTTTTCTGGTCTTAGTTGGTCTTAATTGGTAATGGGCTATGCGTTTAGGCCTAATCATATGATATTACTGAGATGGACTAAGCCCACTTGCAATACGAATACGATACATATTAGCTTTCTAAACATTGCTCCTTTCCTTTAACAAAAAAAAAAAAAGACATTGTTCAAGAAAGTAGTACTCAAAAAACTGGTTTTTCAGTTCTCTGAAATCAAAGAGTATTATACAGTCTGATACAACAACTAGGCTTTGTTTTCTATTCTAAAACCAAGAATAAATACGATAAAATTACATCAATAGAGCTTTGACCAAGGCACATAACCAAACCCCATTCAAATATATACCATTTACTCAAAAGATTGGCGCAACTTTGAGTGAATATTTATTATGATTCTATACCTACATCGAAAAACATTTCATGTTGGTAAAACAACTGGCATCTATTTGTCCTAATTCCTCTATGGGTAGCCCAGCATGATTCTGTTTTAAAAATCTGAATGGTACAGACAAACTAAGCTTGAATGAGTTACCGGTGAACGACAAAGCGGACACTCGGGCTTCTCATTACACCACTCCATAATGCAGTTCCTACACACGCAGAAAATGGAAAGATTAGCATCAGCATATGTGAATCTCTCTCTCTCTCTCTCTCTCTGTGTGTGTGTGTGTGTGTGAGAGAGAGAGAGAGAGAGAGAGAGTGCCTAAGAGTATTCCAGGTAGTTCGGTATAAGGAGACAATACCAGCAGAATACGTGACCGCAAGATGTGGCTGTTGGATGTTGGCGATTACTAAGGCACAGTGTGCATTTGCTTACTCCAGCTTGGGACTGCATAAAAAGTTACCCACATCAGCTTAGGACCTACAGAGTACTATATTAGCTAGTATGAAATGCTATAAAGTCCCAACCAACTTGTTAAGAGAAACAAAATGAAGCCCCTAACACAACTTCCGAAGCATCAAAACGGATACACATGAGCTGATCAGAATAGGAATCATATACTCCCTCCGTCCATTTGAAATTGCAAAAAAAATGACGTGCACGGGAATTAAGGAGAAGTATATAATATTAAGGTGTTGTGAGTATGGGTAGTGGGGTAGGGATTACTAGTGGGGTAGGGATTAGTAAGTGGGTTAGTTTGTGAGTATGACAAACTAGTCTCATTTATTAAAAAAGTAATAAAAACTTTCCATTAATGGATTTTGCAATTTTAAGTGGGATGCTACAATGGCAAATTTTGCAATTTCAAATGGGACAAATTTTGCAATTTCAATGGGACAAATTTTGCAATTTAAAATGGGACGGAGAGAGTAGTTCTGATACGATACACAAAGGCAGTATATAAGATGAGCACAGGAAATGTAACCACTCCAGAGGTGCACTAGAATTGGTCTTCCAGTTCAACATGTCTAACAGTATAACATCATTGAACAGATAGCAAATAAAACGTTAAATATTTCTTTGGGTGGTACTAGTTTAAAGATTCAAATAGTGAAATACTCCCTGTCCCGAAAAGTTAGTCTCACTTTTTTTTTTTTTGGTTAACTTGAGTCAATTTTGAGCAATTATTTAGGTTCGTTTTAACTATCCTAATGAAAATCAAAAACTTGTTATTGATAGTATTTACAATGGTAAATCAATAACAAGTTTTAAATTTTCATTAGTATAGTTAAAACTAACCTAAATTATTGCTCGTTGATTCAAGTTAACAATAAAAAAAGAGGGACTAACTTTCTGGACGGAGGGAGTACTTTACTTGAACTAACACCAATACGGAAGGAAGTGTAATTAATGCATTGGTGCCTATTTCTAGCATCAAACATGTCTACAAGTGACTTATTAACAGGTACCATTGACCCAAGACTTCTCTTAGCAAAAGCCTTTCCTAGTCAAGGGGGATAAGAAATTTACCTCTGAAATTGTTGCAGAATCCGAAGCCCACATTCCCTTGTCAAAGTCCCCACTTATCAGATTTCCTTCTTCATTAAGAAGTGGCAAGCCTCGCCCTAAAAACACATAAGGGACACATATGACTTGGTGAAATCGTCTACCAAAGCATTGGAATGACATCTTAAAACAACGTAATGACAGCATAGTTATTTCCTGTTTCTTTCCTTTCTTGTTTCTTTACTCAACATACGTTATAATTATGGTTCTCCTAAATAGTACTCCTTCGTCCGATTTTTTTGGCCACTTGACAAAATCTCATTGAGCATCCCCGCGTGACAGGGTCCAGGGAAGGGTATAATGGGAAAATAGGTCATTTGATTGCATTGATTTCCTAAGTAGCCAAAAATAAAGGACAACTTAAAATAGAAATGTGGCCGGTATAAATGGTGCTGAGGTAATAAGTCTCATCATAGAAGTCCTTTTCTACCAGAAGTAAAGACCACATAAAAATTTGTGAAGTAGAATGATATTAGATAGAAAATGGCACAGTTATGAAACCTGCTGATGCCGGGTGGATACTTAAGGATGTCTGCTGAACTGAAGCTGCTATGGAAGAGAAGTTACTACGCCGCAATCTTTCAGCTGCAAGAACACATAATTGAACCAGAAGGAAAACGCCCAATATCTGGTATCTGCATCATTGGAAGTTAGCGCATTTCATATTAGCATAACCTGGCGATTTCACAGATACAATTTTTATGAAGCATCTAACCATTAAAAAGGCCCTTTAATTCCCATGATTATAAATTGACATTTAACAACAGTTTTCAGGTTGGTGTAAATGCTCAGTCACAAGACATTATTAAGCAGGCTATCAACCAAGTTAACAAATGTAAAATCAACAAGCATAGAAGATTGCACCCATCTCAATCCATGAGTTGCATCATAGGTAAATCCTAGGCAAGTAATATATAGAAAAGACGTAATAACTGCTCTCTATGTTTTAGTGGACCACTAATAGGAAACATCCTCTAGCAAGTTCACTGATACTGTTTAATCAATGTGGAATTAGCAAAACAGATGTGTGAGAGAGTGGGAAAATTACTTTCATTTAGGACTACCTACCATGTCCTCAAGTAAAAGAAGGCGGTAGTAAGGCGAGGCAGCTCACAGGCCTTTGACTTCACCCAGCAGAAAAGTTGAATTAGAAGGAAATTTTCACATCACAGATTAGGCACTATGGAGTAATAGGACATTTTCTCTCTACATTAGGCACTATGGGAGCAATCACATAACTAAACTTTAAATATTTATTTTTATAGGATGGCTGAACTTTAAATCTATCGTATACAACTTGATGGATTATCGGAAAATATGCTGTTATTATAGAATATTTTGCTAGATTTAGTTGGACAAACACAATCTTTTTTACGTGCTACAATGACCCAAGTGCCTTGCCTTCTCCTTAAGCTTGTGGCCCCAAACACCATCATCCTTTGTGTCTGCCTTTTAACCCTCTATTGGTCAAGTAAACACGTGGAGAATAAGTGGAGAATTCATAAGCACTCTCTCTAAAGAAGGAGCTTAAGTAAATGTGGTACCTATATTATTAGGCAGTCACAGACATACACACAACTCTGAGGAATTAAATCCCACGATGGATCCCACTTATTTCCTTCTTTCTTCACAAATGTGAGGATTGATGTGCTTTAAACTGCGGCAACACATGTACTCCCTGTGGGGTTCATGTAATCTATAAATTCAATGAAATGGGCAACACAAATCCTTAGTCCCACTTTTTATTGGTTAATTTGATTTAATTTTGATGAAAAAGCTAGGAAAGAATAATTATCCTAATGAAATTCTTAAAATTGTTATTGTTAGCATTTTTAATGATGTATCAATAAAAACATTTAGAATTTCAATGGGAATTATTTTTTCCTAAATCTTGCGTCAAAGTTCAGTCGAAGTAACTATTAAGAAAGTGGGACTATCATTAGGGAAAGGATGGAGTACAAATTTAAATTCCTACAAGTAACTATAAGAATATACCTAGGACGTTGGTTCATTGGCTTTCCAATAAATACATAGCGAATTCCTGCTGCACGTTTTGAGATATGATAATATAGACCTGGAAAATGAAAATATAAAATGTTAAGAATATTCTTTCAAATACAAACCATAATGATAGATAACTATGCAAATGTGTACATAAAAATATTCACCTTCAAAGTAGAAGAACATGAGATTAGTTCGAAGAACCAACTGCAAGAACTCACGTGCAAAGGGAAGCACCTGAATGTAAAAGTATTATGATAGGTCAGGCAAAGAAAACATTTACCACAGTAAGTTGATGGATGCAGTTGTAGTGATAGAACTAAAAAACTTATATCTGAGTTTCAGGTGCGTAGGGAGGGGGAAAATTCATTCTCTTGGAACTTCCATTTTTCCCATAATCTAAATGATAGAGAGTCTGATGATGTTGGTGTTCTACTTTCTTCTCTCTCTTCGGTTCGTTTGTCACATAATCTTGATTCTCGGGTTTGGGATTTAGAGGGATCCGGAGATTATTCTTGTAAATCATTCCTTCGCTTCTTAACTCGGAGCCCCTCTCCAGCTTCTTTTCCTCTTGCTTCGTATGTGTGGAAATCAGAATCTCCTTTCAAGATTCAGGCATTTATGTGGTGTTAAGTTCTTAATAAACTCAACACTACTGACAAATTGCAGATCCGTAGGCCTACTAAATGTCTATAGCCAAATTGGTGTGTTAATTGCAGGATGTCAGATGAGTAACACGACTACCTCTTTCTTCATTGTAGCATTGCACAATATCTTTGGCATCGATTGTTTGAGATGGCTGCAGAAGTGAGGGTGTGTCCCGGTTCCATCTCTTCTTTTCTTCATATTCAGTTCAAAGGCTTTGGTAAATATAAAGATGTGAGTCGCTTGTGGTAATGTGGGAATTTTGCAATTTGTTGATGCCTTTGGATGGAGAGGTACGCTATGATTTTTAAGAATTGCTACTTACCGAAGCATCTTTTGTGGGAAAAAGTGATGTCTTTAGCTTCTCTTTGGATGTATGCTAATGGTGCTTTGAAAGATTTATCATTAAATGATTTGAAGAGAGACTGGGTTGCTGCTATTTCCTAGTTTAGTTTTCATGTAATTTTCACTTTTTTCATTATTGATGGACACCTAGTCCATCCTTTTGTACTTTAAATCTTATCAAAAAAAGAACAAAAAAACCTATGTTCATCCAAGGAAAGCCGACAAGTACCCAGAAGAAAAGGGCTATCTGCTTTTAAATCTCTTAAGAACAATGTTCTTAGAAAAAAAAATGGAGCTTATTCCATACATTATTAATATAAAAAAAGATAAAAATGTAGTTCCTCAAAATACACAAGTTTTGTATTTATCACACACTAATTTAACATATACTTCTGGAAAAGAAACATTCTGTGGCTAGATAAAGGAAACATTGGGGAAATACATACCGCAGGCCATCTCCGTACTGCATTGAACCAAAGGTCACTAATTTTCACTTTCAGTCTTGCTAGAGGCGAAATAGATGCTGCAGATACAGAAGATGAAGCTTCAGTAACTGAAGATGGCTGAACTTGGCTGCTTTCTGCAGTTTGCCCATACAGATCATCATACACTGAATCAGTCAAGGCCATGCCTCGCGAAGCAACTCTAGTGCTGCAAGCCATATATAAATTAATTGACTACAAATTAATAACTGGTATTAGCTACAACAGCAATTATGGGCAAGGATTGGTGAATCAGGACCTGACTCTTTCTGCAATGTAAGGAACAGCGCACTGATAGACTATGAAAAGCACGCGTCTCGCTGGTGTTGGAGGAAGCCCATGGAATCCTGCAACCTGTAAAAAAATCTCAGACTCCTCACAGTATTCAATTCCAACGATATTATGAAATTGAAAAGGAGATGTCCCAAGCTTATACAATTTGAATTAAGTCTTTCTTTGCAGCATGTCCTACTCACTGCAACTGTATTGTTTCTAAGAAGCATATTCATGCAAAAGATTTTTAAGAGAACTGCTTCATGATGCAAGACATGTATTTCCACAGGAAAAATCAGTCTACCAACTCTTTTGGTTGTCCACCTAATCCTCATCCGCTTAATCGGTGCAAGATACTGTCATGTAGGAAACTTCTATACAAGGAGAGTCATACTCACCATTTCCCCAAGGACACTTATTGATTATTTGCCACTGGTCACAAACAAAAAATGCATTGATGGTGATTTCCAATGCCAAAGAACTATATTGTTGTTAACAATTGCTCACACATGCGCGCGTGTGGGAGAAAAAAATAAAGGATTCAGTCATGGATGTTAAATCTTTCCAACTAAAAGATTTAGTAACCTTGTGCATATAATCGACATAAGGTTGTGGTTAGACTACGTTGTGACTTTTGACCACATTTACAAGAGCCTCTTACTCCACTAGACTTGGTGGTCTCTGCTAGATGATGATATCAACCAACAACCGGCTGTAAATATTATGCCTGCTACGATCTAGACTCTTATTTTGACAGATGCTCTTTTATGTACATAAAGTAGAACACAATATAAACTGTTATACAAAAAAGGAGCAATGAGATGAATCAAAGATATCTACAAAGTCTTAGCAAGAACAAAGCTGGGCAAGGGCTTTCTCCAAAAATCTCATCAAGCCTCTTCATGTAAGAGGTCTTTATTAACTAGAGACACATTGTGCAAATACATGACAGCAACAAATTATTTATTTTCTCATACATAATTATAATGAGATGGTTGTTTGCCTTCCCAACCATTCTCACTCCACAATCAGAAAAAAAGAGCACTAGTAACACCTTTTCTGAATCCTAGTTGTAGTGGCATAGTGCTTCTTCCCTGAATCCTAGAGGTAGTGGCATAGTGCTTCCTCCAGTATACGCTTACAGTTATTAAGGAAGGACCACTTTTTTAACGCGGGTCAAAAGGCTAGGAGTCTACCAATGCATCATCTCTATTCGTCTTTGTCAAAAGGGTCCTTCCTTTTGGACTAATTAAACTAATGAAGTAGCTTATACCTATCGGCTTTCTTCTACACTTCCACAACAAACTTTACCATTGCTAATTTTCCATGACTTTGTTTGCATTCAGTGAGAATGAAATAATTTGAGAACCAACAACAATGAGCTGAATGAAGCAGAATTAGTAATGCACCTGTGTGATGTCACAATATTCTTCGCCCAGCGTTTGTTGCCCTGCACCTGTTGTAAGAACATAATAAAGCATCTGCCCAAGAAGCTTCGTCTACAAAATCACAAGACCCCAAAAGGTAAACAAAGAGGAGAAAATTATTAGATTTTAACGATAGAGCATGAAATAAATAATTCATATAGGCTGTAAGGAAATGACAAAGGCAATCGATTTGACATGGAAAACAAATGAATACCATCATTCATTAAATTTTCTGGCTAGCAAGTTGATCAAATTAAGGATTCTGATTTGTTTAAGACAAACTGAGATAAGGAGAAGCAATATGACATTCCAAGTGAATAAAAAAAACAGATGCATAAAAGTAAGCAGTGTATATCTTATCCTAACATGGGCCAAACAGGAAAAGTAAAATACCTTCCACAAAGAGCACAGGTGTTGTATGAAAAACTTCATAACGAAATTACAAACAGAGAAAAGAGACTAAATATGGTTCATTTCCAGTTTACCCCACTGATAAACTACAGTTTCCAAAAAAAAAAAAAAATACGAACCGAATATGACTGGCTGTGTAGCACATTTCCACTACTAAGTAATGAGACCTACAACTCTAAGCATTCACAAGCACTTTGTATCTATTTCCATTAACTTGTTTTAGTCCCCTAGCATCACTAGCTCTTAATTATAAAACATAGTTCATAAACTAGGATGTCAAAGGTTTGAGCATTTGAGGTAGCTATATTTAATATTTCTTCAATCAGTAGTACCTCATAAGATATAATGTCTTTCCAGCCACAATTAACATCATATTTGTGCAAGCGATTAAACTTCATCTATCTCATCCAGTTAAACAATGAACAGTTGCAGCAAAAAATCGTCAAGTATTTGTGATTAAGAACATAAAAACAATTAATTTTTAAATGCAAACTCAAAAAAAATACCAATTAAGATTACAAAGCATTAATGGTATATGTCTTCAAAACGGAATTGAAGGTAATTAAAGGGAGATAGGGGCGAACCTCACTCGGGTAAGTTACCGCAGCTCTTGTACCTGCAATCACAAATAACATTTACTAATTTCATCTAATTTTTCAAAAAAAATACTTTCTTCGAATTGTAATTGATACATAACACAGTTAGCAAGCGCTCAAATCTTATAAGCATATAGTTTTTGACAATTGGAATCTAATCATTATGAATGCCCTAGGGAGAGAGGGAAAGTACCAAAGAGTTGTCGAAAGGCATCGCGACAAGCATCATAGACGAAGGAGGCATACTGATCGTCTTTCTCCGCTGCTCTCATTATCTCCGGCTGAGCAGCCAGCGGGAACCGCCGAACGCTGTCGCCGGCGACGTTGATGGCTGAGGAAGTGGCGGTGCTGCTACTGGGTCCCGCCTCATCGCCGGTACTACTCGTATCGGCTCGTCCGGAGCCAGAGGATTCTCCCACTTCCGTTGTCATTTTCCTTCGAATCAACGCGTCACTCTCTCTCTCTCTCTCAACCTCTCGTCTACTCCTCGAACTGCAGAAACATTGGGCGTGTTTTGGAGAGTAAACTACCTTTTTGATCCTTCAACTTTTTTATTTTTTACCTTTTCGTCCCGAAACTTTTTTTTTTTACCTTTTCGTCCTTAAACTTGTTTTTATTAGGATTAATTTGTCCTTCCGTTAGTGAGCCGTTTGTGTTGACGTTAAATATGTTGAGTTGGCAATTGAAAGTAGACATGGCGCTGACTAGGACATGGGCCAAAGTTGAGATTTGGAACGGGAGGGAAGGCAGAACGACGAGGCGACGAAGGGACGAAGTGCGTACGCCAAGAATCCACTGGCAGAGCGGACAACGCCCTTCAATCTCTCCCCCTTCCGTCGAACTCCTCTCCATCTCTCCCGCATCATTCATCCCAAACCAATACAATCTCGCCTCCTTCCGTCTCCTCTCTCGATTCAAGGTAATTGTCACACTATACACCATTCTACATATACATCAGGTTGTGTATGTATTACACTGCAATTTTCTGTTATTTTCCTTTTTGTTCTCATTCTTATTGCTTGTTTCTTCTTAATTTTGTTTTTATTGCAGTATGGATGATCATGATAATGGTGAGGGAGAGAATTTGAATGTCAATGAAAATGATAAATGGTGGGTTGATAATGAATATTTGATTGATAACCTTGTTACTCAGACACATAGTGGAAATAATGATGGAGATGAAAGTAATGATAGTTTGGGAGATATAGAGGCTATGACTGATGATGATGAGTACATCTCTAATAAGATTTTAGCTAATGAGAAACTAAGAAAATTTTGTGATGTTGAGAATGTTAATGAAAATTTGTCTGGTGAAAATTTTGAAGATATTAATGTTGATGATCAGAATGGTGGAAATGAGCATGTGGGTGAGGAGAATGGCATGGAGTTCAATGAATCAAATTATTTTGACTTTGATATTGGAGGTGACTTCAATCAATGGAAAAGTGATGATGCCAATGATGAATCTGGTTCCGATTTCGTTGCTAAGAGTAGCAGTGATGAAGAAGATTGGGTGAAATATGATAAGGTTAAACCAGTTGAAGAATTGAAATTTAATCCTAAGGTAGATATCAAACAATTTGATTTTTGTGTTGATATGATCTTTGAGAGCCCTGAACAATTAAAGGATCATATTAGAGCATATGCTGCAGCTAATGGATATCCTATTTGCTTCACGAAGAATGATAAACAAAGGATTCGAGCTAAATGCCAAGATTGTCCATGGGTTTTATATGCCAGTTTTGAAGGGAAGGATGTCACTTTTAAGATCAAATCCTATCAGAAGAACCACAGATGTTCAATGAGAACCAGGATTAAAATTACATTGTTTTTGTTTCATTATAGGAGTGGCCAAGAACTTGTACAAGTGGTCTTACACCAAATTTTACAAGGGGAGAAATGTCTTTTATCACAGCTGAATCACTACAACAACAATCTAAAAACAAGAGAAAGAGGAGTTAATTAAAGTTCAGATTGTAAGTTCATTTAACTACTGAAAGAATGTGTCCATTTGAAAATTTCAAGTAGCTTTAAGGAGATACCTGCTAATGAAGATGAAACAGACACCCTTTCTGATATTGACATTTATGATCTCTTGCAGCTTCAGCGCCGAATGAAGATTGCTGAACTGAAGCAGGTCAGTTCGAGACCTGATGTAGTTGAGGTGAGTTGCCTGGTGAATGCTTCTGTTTTACTTGTTATTTTCCATTGTTGATGTTATGCACCTCTTGTAAATCTCTTTTCATTCATGAGATTTTGTAGCATGTCCTGATTTATTCTCACCCTTGTATTACTAATAATGCTTAATGCTTCACTTCAATGTAAATGTTAATACATTTCATTTTAATTACATGTTCCATGAATAAAATCTTAATTTCACAATCTGGAACATGTCAACTGTTCTAAAGAATCTAAACCGGCACAGTCGTGGCTTGATAGAGTTGACCAGATCAAAACTGATGCATTGGAAATTCTTGAAAGACCATCCCAAAATGGAAAAGAAAAAAAAAAGACAAAATTAACCAATAACAAACATGGGATGAGGTAATGAGGCAAAATCTAAATAACCAAACCTTTTGTCATTCTTACATTCATTGACACTTTCCAGGCTCCAGCCTAGTGGAAGGTTCCCCTCCTCCTGCAGTGGCTATTTGTGTGTGTGTACGTGCGCGTGTTTGGTTAATGAGAGTATCTGTAGATCGTTAAGGTTTTGGACCTTTGGTAATACCTTTCAGGCATTCAATCTTTGCTTGGTGGTTAGAGATAGATTATGACATTCATGCCCCAACTTTTGTTTGACATAAAGCGCATTTAACAAGAGTATGTTTTCCTAAGGTTGGCTGATAATGAAGTCTTGTAGTTATTGCGTGTGATACTATTGTGGAGTGATTTTCTTGCTCCAATAATCTTCTAAGGCAGTCTCTGTATGCTATACTTTACATGTCCATGGTGCTTCCTTGTTTCTTATAATGGGAATGTCTTGGTTGAAAATTTGAGTGAAAAAGCATACCATTTTTACTCTTTCACATTATTGTGATTATCAGCTTAATTAGTATATATGGAGTTCTACTAGCAAGTATGTTAAAAATAAATTGAAGCTTTAACTTCAGTAATAACTATGATTGCAGTTGGGTACTTCTAATAGCCCAATCCTCATTGTTCTTCCTTTTCTTCAATATTACCTCTGTTAGGTACTTTTTTAATGCAAGAGCTGATACACTTCTCATATTGCTGCAGGAGGGTACAACTACTGGCACAACAACAATCAAATAACAAGAAGAGAAACATGAATTAATTTTCTGTTGTGTGGTGAACTTTTCTAGTGGTGAACTGATGCTTTGTTTTTATTTTGATGTTTAAGATCACTTATGTACCTAAACTAGTATGGTGCTCTTTTGGTGCTTAGTAAACATTGATGGAGTTGTTGGATGTTTTTGTTAACAATTATGGTGCTCAACAACTGTTTGATGTATTGTTTCAGTGAAACTAATACACTTTGTTTTCACTACACTTTGTTTTTCAATTGCTGCCAAATTGCCACTTTGCAATTTGGATAATACTCTCCCTCCGTCCCGTAATAATTGTCGCATTTTTCATTTTTCTTAATCATATAATAAATATCGCATATTTAATACACTTTGTTTTTATTGGCTAAGAATTTTTCTTGACCCTTTATTTTTCAATGTTGCTGCCAAATTGCCACATTGCAATTGGATAATACTCTCCCTCCGTCTCATAATAGTTATCGCACTTTTTATTTTTATTTATTTCATAATAAATATCGCATTTTTAATTAAGTAACTTAGTGAAAAAAATTATTTTTGGTCTTCCGTTTAGCTTCAGATTGACCAAAGGTGCTTGGCTGCTTTTTGGACTTGATTCCGGTGCTCCTTTGCAAAATCACTCCTTGCTACATCGCCTAGTCAGCGCTCACCTAGTCAGCATCACATAAGAGATTAATTGCATTTGACTGCCAAGTCAGCCTATATTTAACAGCAATATAACCTTTGACTGACGGAAGGATGATTTAATCCCAAAATCAACAAGTTTAAGGATGAATAGGTAAAAAAAAAAAGGTCACGGACTAAAAGGTAAAAAATTAAAAAGTTTGAGGATGAAAAAGGTGCTTTACTCGTGTTTTGGATGACAATCTTTTATACTTCTCGTTAAGATTTTTTCAAAAAGAACCCTGTTATTCTCCATTGTTCAAATGAACCCCCTATTAATTTCTTTTATTATGTTTAGTTATTTTTTTAACGGAGAACACTCACAAAACCAAAATTAACTCCAAACAGACTTGACAAAAGCTACATAACCTTCAAGAAAAGGCATGATGTCAAGCAATGGTTCAACTAGATATACAAAAGGGAAGCTCCTCGTTAGCACCCTTTTGTTCACAAAAAAAAAATAAAAATCATCATGCTCATTTCCCTTTTTGATTATGCGTCTCGTTGAGAAATTCAATTGAATATGTGATTTTATCGAATATATGATTTTATGTAACCCTTTCTATTTTAAAATAAATGTCATCAAATAATCTTTAACAAAAGTTGTTGTATTTAAATAAGCTCATACATTATAACGTAAATATAGTAAGATAGATTGTGTATATTTCTTGATAGATTGCTCTAAAATTAACTTCGTCTAATAAGAGTGCATGCCTCTACTTTCTTTCTTTTTCTTAACTCAAATTTACTTTCTAAATTTCATTTACCATTAATGAGAGAGATTCATATGAAAAAGGGGGGTGACACAATAACAATAATGAATAATGCACCTAAATATTACTGAACAACTTAACCTTATGAAAGCTAACGAAAAAGAAATTAACTAAAATACGCAAACGAGACGTCAATTATATATTCTAAACAAGGCTCGAGTATGAAATTTAGCAAAAAAAAAATGGGAATTCTCAAAAAGCTAATGCGGATAGCAAGAGTATTTGTATGTACATCTTTTTTATTTATTTTATTTTTCTAAAATTAACTTTAGAATGTACACATTAAGTTGAGAAGGGTGAACAAAAGAAATACACACAACACAAAAACATTTTAAATATAGACCAAAACTTAGTAAAGTTGACAAAGAAGGACCTAATTAATAATAAACCAAACTGTAGACCTTAACATAAAATATTACAAACTAGACCTTAAACTTAAGAAATTCGACAAAGAAGGACAAAATTTGAGAATAGTAACGAAATGCAAGGTTTTTTAAAAAAAACGCCGTTGCCGGGGATCGAACCCGGGTCACCCGCGTGACAGGCGGGAATACTTACCACTATACTACAACGACTTGTTGTTTATAATTTGAAAATTGTAAATAAATATATTTAAATGTAACTAGTAGCTAATAAAATATCTGGTCACAAAATGTCGTTGAGTTATCCTTTCCTCCGCAACTGCAAATGAAGGAAAACACCGCCAAAACTATGACAGAGACAAAATCAAAAAACACTTTCCCAATCCCATGGCTACTACTACATCACCAACCACCGCCGCCGCAATCACTTGTATCCGCCGGCGACCTTCGCTATTCGGACAGAGAAACTGCTTAAACAGCTTCGTTAATTTCCCAATTTTGACAAGCAGGAGGTTCATTATCAGGACCTCCGGTGATTTGACGGCCGACACGTCGGCGACAGTAGAACCGGAGACAGAGGAGGCTGAGGTCGAAGTTAAAAAAGGACCTCCTTCCTTGATTTCTGCTCTCAATCTCGAAAAGGCCATTCGCGGAATCCGTAACTTCCGTCGTCATATTGCTTTTGAATGTTTATATTGAATTGATAATTAAGGATAATTGCAGATTATTGATGAAATTTTGTTTTAGAATGCAGCGATTACGGAGACAGATTACTATGATGTACTTGGACTTAGATCAGGATGTTCGTACGATGAGGTAACTAATCGAGCTAATTTCAATTGACATTCAATTAGGTTTTTTGTTTGCTCGATCCAATTCTCAACTCTGTCACTTTGATTGTATTAGGTTCCAGTTGCATATAAGAATAAGCTGGAGGAACTGACGAACAAAGGAGTGGAGGATCAAGATGAACTAACCAAGGATCTAGAGCTCTTAAAGGTTAGAAACAAAGTAAATTAAAATTGCTTATGTTTATTTCATTCAAATGCAACTGTTAGTTTGTGAATCCTGATTTAAAAACATGAAAATAATTTAGAACCGAGTAAAAAGAAAAACTCGACACTTTAAATGGGGTTGAAGAAGAGTTTAGAAACTAACAATGTGATTGATGTATGTCAAAATTTGTTCACCAACCAGCTTGTGTAACATATAATCTGAAGTGGAATCAATTTTACGACAATTTTTGTGTAAATAGGAGGCCTACACGATTTTGTCATCGGAGGAAGAGAGGAGACTGTACGATTGGAGTATAGCTCGGAGTGGAAATCCGGATAAATATATATGGCCATTTGAGGTTGATATTACTCAAGCTTCAACTTCAACCGATATTCCACCTCCTGTTACGGTACCTACCTCTCTTTTTCCTCCTTTCAAAATTGTTTATTCATCTTGCTAGTTCCTAAAAAATTTTACGCTTATGTACCTGTGAAATACTTATGACTTGATGCATAATAAGCAATTGATGACTTTAGGCAGATTAAATTGGGGTTTGAAATGAAACTCGGTACCCCAACATTCACCTCGGCCATTGGAAGCCAATTCTCAAACCATTTGGTAATGCCATGTTAAAGGGGTCACTTGACCCCTTCCTGTTTTAAAAGTTAGAATGTCATCATCTTTAAAATTAGAAAAGATTATCTTTTTAGCAATATATTATCTTCCAGAAAATTAAAAATTAAGTTATAATATTAACCTTTTTTACACAATTCATTTATTATTGAATAATTATTCCTTTTAGGGATTTTTACCAATAACTTCCTCCTGGGATAGGGTGGATTTTATCAATAAAAACATCACATTTCAAATTTTACCATAAAATCTATGGGTTGAAATCAAAACCCCCGTAGAATCTTTGACCCTCTTTGTAATTATTTTAAATGGCCAAATTGTCCCGACCTCCCAAACCTTTTATATAAAACTTTTTCTTGCTATCTCGCCTCCAACAACAAACTCCGGCAACCGGATACCAACCACCATACCACCGGCGACAACAATGAAATTAATTGAGAAATGATTTTACAAGTGAAAAATGACACAACTATGAAATCACACAACTATGTAATCATACAACTATGAAATTACACAACTTTGAAATGACACATCTGTGAAATCAAACAACTGAAAAATCACACAACTGTGAAAACAATTGAAAAATGATTTTACAAGTGAAAAATGAGAAATAACACAATTGTGTAATCATATAATTTTGAGATAAAACAACTGTGAAATTACACAACTGCGTAATCATACAACTGTGAAATCAATTGCGAAATAAAAAATGATTTTTTTTTAATTTTTACAAGTGAAAAATGAATTTTTATTTTTTAAATTTGAATCATATCTTGGATGGATTTGTTGATTCATTTTGAAAATACGATATAGTGGTTTCAAATTATTTTTCTGGATTTCTAGATTTTGAAATATTGCATTTTAAAATTGTGAGAGGAAATCAATTTATTATAATTGCGAAATCATATAACGTAACGGTGAAATCACACAACTGTGAAAAATAGAGTGATAGAGGCAAAATGGTCCGGGTACTTATCTAAAATACTTCCAACCCCTTTGAATGAAAGAAATCCTGCCTTTGCCCCTTCTTCGCATAGAATAAAAGTTGATACGGTCCAATGCAGATGCAGTTTGTCTTCTTCCCCTGTCTCTAATCCAGAGGCTGATAGTTGTATGAACGAAGGTTCTTGCAATTAACAATCTCAGCTTCCCTTCTTTCATCCAAGACTTTATGCGGCCAGTAGAGTCACAAAGTTTTTATTATCATCCCTACGGTCTACTCCAATCTTGGTGCACCAAAAAACGCGAATCTATGGTAAGGGAATGAACAAGCCAATCTATACGCACTACGAACCGTATAGTGTCCATTCTTGGAGAAGTGTCAAATCCGATTGTTTATTTGGCTAGGAGGGACTGATGGTATCTCAGAAGCATCACCCTCTCCGAAAATTTCAGCAACTAGGTTGGAGTTCCATCACTTAAAGTGTCTGGAAAAACATCTCTTGCACTTTTTGTATGCCCAGAAAATGTAGCTTAGGTTGTTGTGAAGCCATGGATCATGCCAAATATTGAGGTGCTCACCATTTCCTATCCTCCATTTTAGGCCCCATCTCATGATATTTTGTGAATCCCGAATGCCCCTTTAGATGAATTTGGATGTTGTCCAATTACGGCAGTTAAACACCACTCCCCCCAGAAAAAAAAATATTTAACTTTGAAAACATAACATACACGGGCATTCGAGTCTGTGATAAAACGTCAACCAATCTTCTCCAAAGTTACCCTTGGACAGTATAGTCAGTATTATTACAAATCAAGGAATGTAGCTTTTTGAGAATTTGATCAGAAATGTTTAATTTTAAGAATGATTTCCCAAACTTATGGAAAAGTTAATGATTTTGATGAATAATATCAAGGAAGCTTATCTTTTTGCTTCCTTTAAAGAAAATACTGATAATAGGCATATTTGTGGGTGGCAGGAACCAGAGAATGTGGAACCAACAAAATATGTGGGATACTTTTTCATTGCCTGGCTAATTTTAGCTGCCACTTTGACTGTCGCATTTAATCGTTAACACGTCTTCTACTTTATGGTGTAACCGTAATTTGCACCCTGTTTATGAGTATTAAATAGTTAACTTTATTAATTTTTTACTATAATATTATGCTTATATTCTTGAGAATCTAAAAATTATTATCTGTAATATTTTCAGGGTATAATAATAATAATTTAAAAATTTTACTAATATCATTAATTTCTCATTAACTTGAGGCTAAAATCAATTAAGCTATTTTTTGTTGGGTTGTGGAGATATGTGATGATTACCTAAGACCGCATGGGAAGAAACATACCACTGGTGCATATTATAAATGTACAGAATAAATGCATGATATCAAGTAATTTGATGTGTTAAATAATACTTTTTTTTCACAGAACATGAAATTAAGGAAAGTATATAATGAATTAAGTATTTTGAGAATTAAAAATGAGGTAGAAAAGAGAAAATAGGACAGGAAACATTTAGTTAGTGATAATTATTGTGAGTATGACAAATGTGTTTCATGAATAAAAAATATTAAAAAAATTCATTTTAGAAGTGTGCCTTTTAAAAATAAATGTAAAAATAAATGTTTGTGTCTTTTAAGAGTGAGACGGAGGGAATATTCCCTTTATCCTAATTTTTAAATGAACATTCTGAAAATTTAAGAAAATCTAAACACAAAGCTGCATAAATAATTTTACTATCCATCTTATTAACTTTTAGGGGTTAAATTCAATGCACATCTCTTGGTCAAATATCTGTCCATCCTTTTATAATTATAATTATAATTAAAAATAAAATTTGTGAAGAAAAAAGATGGATAACATTTTATCAAAACTCACGAACGAAAATTGAATATAACCTAGACTTTTAAGTATTGCAAGCGTGAGTTGAAAAATTAGGGATATTTTATTACTAAGAAAATAAATGTACATTTATTTATGAGGATAATACTAAAATCACAAAGCATTGTTAAAAACACTTGATTGGTTACTGTGTAAATCTTATTACTAATTAATTAAACAAGCAATCAATCATTACCTTTGCCCTAAAAACTTGATGAAATTTTTTTGTGCTCCTACAATTTATACATATAAATAAAAATCACAGAGGCAAAAATAAGCAATTTCCGTCGCTCATGCCAAAGGAAAAGAACAGTGAGTTATGATACTTCACCATCCCATAATCCCATATTATTAGTTCCAATGTTCATTTTATTTATTTTAAAATAGTCATTAAAACAAAAACAAAAAAATCAAACCTACTCTATGCTGAAATTAGAAGATAGTATTAAATATAAAAATAAATATTTGAATAGCCATATAAAAATATCACTACGAGACAGAGAAAGGCAAAGGAAGTAGTAAACATAAATAAAAAATATTTTGCCCATTTTTTTTTAGTTTAGAGTACTCCGTGAGAGCATGCAATTGTTTTTTTTTTTTTAAACAACAAGAAAGAAAGAATTAAGAGTCTTTCCATTATTTTTCCATATTCACACAAATACGGTTAAGAAAAATATATACTCCCTCCGTCCCTCCTATCCTAAATGAGCAAATTTGAAAAGAAATTCGACATTAATTTAGAGGGATAGAGGAAGTACTTCTAAACCAGATCAATCAAACAATGCAGTGAGTCTATAGTCAGAAAGAAGTCGGAATAATTGAACCTCACCTGCACCTGCGTGTACATCTGAATTTCTGGAGCTTCTTCCCTCCTGCATACTATCACACACAATCTAACCACACTCGCTCGAGTTGAGCTTCAAAGTTCAATGACCACAAAATTCAAAGTAGAATAACTTTTTTAGGGCGGAGGAATTATGATTCAAGTTTAATCAAGTTATCATAAAAAAGAAAGACAATTTTTTTAGACAGGGAGTATATAGTAATTAAGGTTGTTAAACATACAATTAAATACTTGTCTTCCATTTCTCACATTGTGCCCATAAAATCGAGAACATAGTAAATCATAAATCTCCTAGCAATACTTCCTAAAGCCAGTAAATATTCCCTCAGCAAATGCATATCATAGTAAACTATAACAAAAATAAATTTCTCCCGACATACACCACCCCATCAAGAAAAACATAATCACATTATTTAGAACTCTAGTATCCTAGATTTAAAATATTATAAAATAATTTTGTAAATGTAATTACCCTAATAAATTTTAAAAACAATAATTAATGCACAAACCTCACACACAAGACTAAGATCATAAAATAAGAAAATCCACACGTCACAGACATCACACGCAAGACTACTCATAAAACAAGTAAATCCACACACACAAAGTGATCACAGACATCACACACAACAATTAGATAGTGAAGGTGAGGTATAACTCATGAATTTCAAAGTCGTCCATTCTGGATGTATATTCTCCCACCCAAGACTACAAGAAAGTACCCACCTTCCATCCCAGGTACCACGAGTATTTCACTTCATCAAGCCCCTCCGTTGTGGATAATAAGACTTGTTGCTTGCTTGAACAAGCACAGAGGAAAGTGAAAACACTTTCTAAGGTGCCAATATGACCCCCAATGGAAAAACTGAAGCAATTGTGGCAGTAAACTCGGGTGTCTTTTCTTTTCCTTTTTCTTAAAATTAATTTGTTTGAAGTACGCACATGCTATATTTTACTTCAATCGTGGTAACCCCAGAAATAACCATGAAGACATGCAGCTAAGTCATGAGTTCAATAACTCATTAAGATCTCATATGCTAAGAGTAAAAAATCACACCCAATGAAAATCTTAAAAAGGGGATAAAACTCCACACACAATGAGAAAATTGAAAACGGATAAGCAGGAAGAATGGTGGAGAATTGGGGGGTCGGTCCATCTACTGTGATGATACATCTCTAAGGTTAGTTGACCAAAGAAAATGACCATTGCATGAAAAGAATAAAACCTCCACAATTTCTAATGTGCAAAATGGTACCCTAATCTTTTTCTTTACATACTGTTTCTTTTTCTCTTTCATCAAGGGGGACTTGATGTTGTTTGTGGACCATTAACCCATCAATGATTATTTAGGGGAGAGACGCCCGATTACCTTCAACTAGGAGTGGGGTGACGGCCAGGAAAGAGTTATAAAATTCTGAAAATAAGAACATACCTCCATCAGCTTCAAAAACTCTGTCCAATTGATATTTGAGGCGGCAGCAATAAAAGCAGCCAAACCCTATTTTTTTTTACTAACGAGAGTCCTCCCGTTAAAACTTTTGCTAGCATCCAAACTTCACACTAACTATATGAAGAAGGTTAGTTAGCAAAAGTTAGGAAAGTTAATCATGACTTCACGGTCCAAAAGCTGTCCGTCCTAATATATCTGTATCAACAAAACCAACAAAGATTCCAAATTAGATAGTAACGGCCCTATATGTCTTTGAACAAGTTCTATTGGCCTTTAAAACTCCGCTTCCTATATAGGTAGTATATAATATGAATATAACTATAGCTAAAACTAAAACAACATTAATACAAAAATACCTCCAGGAAATGAAAGAACCGCATAATTCACCTATGACGAAATGGTGCAACTTCATTTACATGTTTACCTCAAAAGTATGTCAGTTTCTTGTTTCATATAACTCTTTTCCGCTTATGGTTATGATAACTGTCTCTGAAGTCCTCATCTGAGCCACTAGCCATCTGCCACCTGTCAGTACAGAACTCATTCTTGATGGGCTTCGAGCTTTCCTTAGAATCTCTGACTCCATGCCTGTGATCTGTGTCTTTATATCGCCTTTTATGATCGCCTGAAGAACATGGTTCCAAACCAGATGATGAGTGGCTTTTATGTTTATATTTAGAATCTCTGGCATCCAATTTGTTTTTAACAGCTCTTTCTTTTTTGCTATGATGATGACCCAAACTAGAATCACTACCAGACTGTCCCCTGCTCTCATGGTGCTTCTTGGAGCTTCTGTGATGCTGCTTATGTCTTGCATCACTGTATCTATCCGTACTATGGTGAATATCTTCAACTCCTGACTTTGATCTTTCTGAACGATATGACCTTCGATCTCTCCCAGCACCTGTGGAACGGGAATCTTTTTCATATTTTTCATCACCAGATTGAATGGGCTCGTCTAAATGATTGGTATGCCCATGCTTCCTTCGTAAATTCAGGCCCCGGCTGTCTTCAGACTCAGTGAGACTCTTATTCCTTGCTTTATGAGATATAAAGTCATCTGATCTTTCCAGCTCATCATAGTGATGGTGCTCATCATCTTCGTAATTGAAAGGTTGTTCTCTGGAAATAAAGATAGCCCATTACAAAATCCAGAATGGTAACACTATGATAATTTACAGATGAAGATGCAATGTTAAGGAGGAGAAAGGAAGCATGGGAATGAAAAGCTATGATTTTAAATGGATTCTTGAGAAGGAAAACTTGCATTTCCCAAAGCTATGAGAGGTTATTTAACAAGGTTTATAGCTTTAGTTTCTCTAACTACTTAATGAGTTAAAGCTCAATCTGTAAACCGGTCCAATTGACTGGACAAGTCAAAGTGAAACTCTCATTTTGGGGCAGAGGGAGTACGAAACAGATGAAAATGTTGCGAGTGAAGATTCTTAACCACCTTATGCACCTGCCACACTCCATTTTATAAGGTAAAAGATGTCATATTCTTGCCACAATTATCGTCAGCTCGTGCCGTAAGGTGTTGGGTTAAGGTATTCACGTTTGGCATATCCCTGCTCTGACCGAGATTTTTGGGGAAAAATGCCAAGAATAGCAGAGGACAGTGAAGAAAATGAAAGACATCTAGACTTAAGAATGGAAAGAGGAGACACGTTGCTGAAATTATGGCTAGGATCACGAAGATGTTACAATGGCTAAAGTTGTGATGCTGAAAGAGGGGCTTAAAGATTAATACTATAAATAGGAGGCAATATGGAGGAGAAAAGCATCCAGAAAATCATAAGAGAGTCTACTGATTTGGGAAAGTTTCCAGCCTCTAGAATTGCTGAAAGAATTGGGAGAGTGCCAACCTCTATAATTGTTGGTATTTCATTGTTTTGTAGGAGAGTTGCAGGAGAGCGCCATAGTCTCTATTATTGTTGGTGATTTTATTGTTCCACTGAATAGAATAATTAAGTCCATCTTGGTTATTTCAGCTGTCTTCTATCAGAAAAACATTGGAATTAATAAAAGTTGATGTCCAACTCGGTGCATATAAGTAGCAATATGGCACTAAACACCAGTGTGAGTAACATCCTTTTAGATTTCAGGTAATGACTTATCATAAAAGATCAAATCAACAAGGTCCATTTCAAAGAAACATACTGCAACGATTCCAACTTTCCATTCCAACCCATAACCCATGTAGTTGTGGATGTGATTGGCTAGTTTATTGTCCCAAAGTTACTTACAATGATGTCTAATCAATGACATGCAGAGTCAAATAGGGTTGATGAAAAGTGGGACCCTAGCATCATTCTTTGTAAATATGGCCAATGACATCAAGTTTTAAGGAGATGTATTCGGGAGCTTCTGAAAATTACTGTGGACACCCTGAATATTACTGTGGACAAAAGAGTTTTTTCTTGAAGAAGGATGACTGTTCAAGAGATGTTATCTAGAACAGGAATTTATGAGAGTCAAATACACACCTGCAAAGATGGATAGGAGGGTCATTGACATAGTAGGACATAAATGGAAGCTTATGTGAGTTGCAGCACATAGGGAAGTGCATAACTAAAGATACCATGTTTAATTTTTCGTACTTGGAACTCATTCATAGTCACATTTGTTTTCCCTTTTGGCACAAAAAAGGCATTTGAGTAAGCCTCTAATCAGCCCTTCAGTAAATGATTTATACTTTATCCGCAGCACTTCTGAAGGTGCATAATCAAAAGATAGTTCGTTTTGTTTTTCATAACTGGAACTCATTCATAGTTAATAATTGGAACTCATTCATAGTTACTTCTGTTTCCCTGATATATAAAAGGCATTTGATTAGACCTCCTTCTAATCAGCCCTTCAGTAAAGAACTTCTATTTACGTTGCCACACAACAAATTACAAATGTCGACAGGGAATAGATCATAATCAACACATCATAATCAACTGACATATTGCAGTAAATTACCTCCAATCATTTGAAAGCTTCCTTCTGTTTTCACAATCCCGGATCTCTATAAGCTCTGAATGGTTACGAGGCGGATCCACGGTTCCTACAGGATGAACCAGACCTCCCATCCTTGTCATTCCACTGCAAGGCCGTACAAATGTCATTTTGAATGCACAGACATGCAGACCATGAATCTTTTTCATAAATGAATGTTAAAATAAATATTTGTTTTAAGTATCACAAAAGTAACACACATAGGCCATATTCAAACAAGTATACCTAGCCATAGGAAAGCCACCATACATAGATGGAACATATTGTGGTACTGCATAAGGTGTAACAGGGACCATATTGGCACTGAAAGGCATCATCCCAGGGTTTCCGTACATATTCATGTAGGGCAGGATGGGGGGAAAAGCAGCAGAATTCCAATAGGAGGGTGCATAACCTGGTCCTGGTATACCAGCTTGAAACATAGAGTCCCCTGAAATCCACCCACAAAACACTTGATCAGCATCAAGTTTTACCTCAACTTATATATTTGTAAAAAGCAATGCATATAGTCTTTACCAGTCTGAAACCTAGGTTGTGGTGTGGAAGCAACAGGGCAATCTCTAATAAAATGGTCAGCAGAGCCACACATGTAACAAGTGCGGTCCACCTGTACCAAAAAGTTTGATTAAAATAAGTCAAACGGAGAACTCAGTGAACTCGTAAAATACTTGCAATATGCAACAAATGCAAGTTGAAGCTTTGATATCTAAGATTGACATAATGTGCAACCTGGTTCTTAACAACAGGTTTGAAAAAAAAAAAAGAGTACAATGAGCAGATATGCATCTTTATCACTGTGTTCATGCTTAATGAAACTTTCCACAATGAAAATCAGGACCACAGACGAAGATATGACTTATGAAGACAGGTGTATAATCAAGAACTTATCTGATACACGGAACTACCAGGTATTTTCTGGCAACAATCAATGGTAAACATAATGTATCCTAAATTATGACGCCGAGTGAGGATAGAAATACACAAGGAAAGATGCAATAAGAGGAAGTGCTGAACAAGTTCATTGTGTGCGTTTCTATTGCACCCCTCGTATACAAAGGGAGAGGGGGTGATTGGTCTCTCAGACTTCCTCCTTTTTGGTTAGTCTCTCTCCACTTCCTCTCCAATCTATATTTTCTCTACAATATGCCACCCCAAAGTCATATTCCTCTTTCATTTAAATATTTTCTAGAAAAGGAAGTCCACAATGAAAATATATGTCCTTTCATCCTCAGTAGTTCTTTATTTCTCTTTCACTATTAAGTAACCTAATCTGTGGCATTTGTATTCCTATCTCACCTTTCCTTCCCAACAATAAATCATGAAACCATATGAGCCTAAGGCATTCGAAGATACTGATTTCCCCATTAAGAACTTAAAATATCATAATAAACTTCACCCGTGAGTATACATATTAGAACAATTAATGGAGACAACCATGGTACAAGTATATACCTTCTTGTTTCCACCAGCAGCCATAAAACTTCTTTCTCCACCTGCAAAAGCATCAGTAGAATTGTTAGTAGGAATGATCCCAAGTTCTTTTCTTCTTCTGGTTGATAAATATGCTCCAGCTTAGAATCCCAACTTTTGTTCACAGTTGTGATTTGTTAAGAACCAACCACTAGAGGAACTCACAAAACTAACTATGCACACTTGCCGGGAGTCAAATTTGGAAATTCTTTCTTTTCTAGTCTTTTTATTCCCCCCCCCCTTATGGTTACCAAAAGTTCACTCTTATAAATATTATAATTTCGAGAGGAAAAAATATTGGGAAGGTTCTACCTTCAGGTACAACCCACAGTCCCCTCCTTTTATTGGTGGTATAATCAGCTGTAGTAAAAAAGTTACAACGGACACATGCCAAACAAAAAGGTGATGAAATAAGAAACTAGTGCAAAGATGCTGATCATAAAAGATAGCTGGAGCAATGGAAATTTATGAAACAATACCTTCAACAGCCACATGATTTTGTGGCCAACGAGTTGGCTGGTTTTCCCCTTGAAAGTCAGCAGCGGCTGCCAAATATTTAGGCTCATTTAAGTTTCCATTAAATTGTCTTCCCCTGAGTGATGAAGGAAGAGGGTAACTAGTGCCTTCCAAGGATGCCTTTTTCCTTCCCAGATTCTCGTAAAATGATTGTGGCATTATTTGATTAGATCCTTTCTCTGTTGCAGAGGGAGAACTAGGCATGTTGGGCTTCTTTTTTGTCATAGCCACAGCACACGAAAAGTCCATTGCTTGAATTCCTGACTCTTCATCTGGAATCAATTTCTCAATAATTATGAACCAGGAAGTAAAGTTTCCCAAGACCTCACTACAACAATCAATGTCATATAATTTGTTTACTTACCTGGGGCATACTTTTGCAAAGCATTGTCATTGCTGGTGGTGAGATTCCGAGATTCATGAAAATGTTCAATCGCTTGCCGAAGAGATAAATTGGGTAGCAAGTCCTCTACCCTGCATTTAGAAGAGGAACATTTGGGACATCTTGCCTCCATAGCAAGTACTTCACGGATGCCTGTGCCCAATTAACAAAGACACGTGCAAACATGTATGTCAAAAATACGACAACCATATTTTTATACATTTCAAACTAACAATAACCTAAATACTTACACTTTCCACAAAAACTATGCTGGCAGCATGGTATCATCACAGCCTCCTTGAAGAGCATGTTGCACAGTGAACAATTAAGTTCTGATGGCAGACCAGCGTATTGCGGATCAAGAGAATGGGCACTAGCTTTTCTGATGTCCATACAAACAATTAATAATAATAAACACACAACAATTTCTGGAAACATATAAACCCAGAAAATAAGAATAAGATATCATATAATCAATATTTACTTCTCCAATTTGATGGGTTCTTGAAATTCCAGCTTCTTCTGGAGAATTTGTCCTTCTGCTCCGCTATCTGTCCACACATTGACATTCATATTTAGTGCAAAAAAAAAAAGTGGTGGAAAGATGCAAGTAATGGTACCCACCTCTTGGAACAGCTTCACTAAGGTCACTTGCTTCGTGCTTCCATCTTGGGCTGCAAAAAAAAAAGCATAAGGTTCAGTTTTGTTTATTTATTTGTTTGGATAAAAAAATAAAAGATTGGATTAAACCACCAAAAAATACACAAAACGACAGATGAATGGTCTTTCTAGCAGAAAAATAAGAATAAATATATACAGACACACACTCACATATATGCATGTGCACACACAAACACGTTTATCGTGTCTTGGAAACTACTCCCTACGTCCCGTATACCATTACACTTTGTGTTTGGGGACGGAGATTAAGAAAAGGTGTAAGTGGTATAAGTGTTGTGAGTATGAAAAGTGAGATAGGAGAGAGGTGGGGTAGGGAATAGTAAATGGATAGTTGTTGTGAGTATGCAAGTGGGTTCCATTGAATAAAGAAGAATTAAAAGATGTTCATTTTAGGACAGTGTAATGGTATGTGGGACACCCAAAATGGACAAAGTGTAATGGTGTACAGGCAGAAAGAGTATAAAGTAAATTCCCCGATCAGAAAAATGAAAAAATCCATCACAATTTTACGTTAATATGGTCCTGATTACTACGGAAACCATCCAGAGTGTGATAGTTAAGTTTTCTGTTGATAGGAGAGTTTCAGAAATCATAAATGATGCAATGAAAGATGCATAGTGTCACATTGGTAAAATGATGTATCAAAAACCCAAACATCTTTACTTTTCAGCACAATCACATGTAACGGATATACACAACTTGCATAACAACCGTGAAGTACAACAGAAGAGATGGTGGTCTGTGAATGATAAAGATGACTATGTACCTTGCTGTTCTGTTCAACCCAGTTGTTTTAGCAATTGAATAATAAGAAAACATGTAAAGTCAAACGCAAAACAAACTGGGTTATACAATAATATGTACATTGATGGTGTGTTAAGTAACAATTTATTAATCCTTGCCAATTGTGCACCAGAGACAAGTCCAAAGAGTGCAGCTATACCTTGAACCAGTAATATATTCATCCCCAATGCCAGTGCACTTCTTTTGGTCAAATTCTGAATAAGAGTCTGGAAAGGTAACCTCAGGAACAGGACACAAATCTATCCCAAAGTCATCAAAGTCATCCGCTTGCCCACTCTAAAGTTAACAAAAAAAATCAGAAGAAAATAAGCGATGGGGATAAATTGATACACATATTACAAGATTAAGAAAGGCAGTATAATGGAATGAGAGCATCAACTCAGACATCGCTTATCCATTAATGCACCTTTCTCATATTAACATAATACTTCGTCCCCAAAATCTTGACGAGTTTTATTTCTTCCATCCCCCCAAAAAAATCGCATTTTCAAAAAGGAAAGAATCTATAGCAATTTTATGAAGGTACAAACAATGGAAGCTACTCGTGAAAAGCATGCAATGTACAACGAGACAATTTTGGGGACATAGGGAGAAGTAAAGTACGCATAGGTATTTTGGGAGATGCAGAAGCAGACAGTTTAGTAATTAAGGCATTACTCCACCTTCAATTTGCACTAGGGTAGGCCAAGGTATGATTAAAATAATCCTTTGCTTTCCCATTAAACAGCATAAATTTGGCCCCTAGATGTGAAACGAACTAGGTCATAGGTCACGGGTTAATGAACTACTGAGACATGCATCTCCAACATTTGTATGTCAGTGTCATACTAAACCTTTTGAAGCTCACTACAGCACTTAAAATACTAAGGCAGAGAAAAAATACATTCAAATTAAACAGGTTGTTCAGACATACGACAGGAGCAACGAGATCCAAGTCTTTCATCCCATCATTTGCATCTAAACCAATAGGTTCCCTGCAAGGAAGCAATATTTCATCAGAGAAGTAGCTTAAAAGATCACTACTTGATAAGCTAATTATGGAAAAACATGACGTCTTAGTCACCAACAACTTTGGAAATACATTTAAAATATATCACATCTCTACTTATAATTTCTACCTGCCAATATATAGTACTGGTCTCACTTGCAAAGTCACTTTTGATTATATGAAGGTCCCGTTTATACTATATATGTTTATGTTTCAGGATATTCTCTACCGCTCACATATTACGTACAAAGCTTGATCCCTTTTGTAATGTACACATTCAAGGTTCGTGTCCTTACCTCTTAAATTTGGTGCAGAACGCTTGATACCCGACAGATTTGTTATAAGGATTACCCTAAAGGAATATAGTATTTTATAACATATTTAAATATCAAGCAGGGACCCTCAATGGTGAAGAGTGCACAAGGATGCCGTGAGATTATAGTTACTCATGATACTCTTTTAGGTGCATATAGTCAAACAACTTTTTCCATGGTAAAAGATGGTCAAATTTAGATGGCATCAAATAGTTTTCCAAGTATATTTGTTTCCGCCCAGTTCCAGAATCATTGCACACATCGTCGTTAAGTTCCAAACTTGATTTGTTACCCAGATTATCTTCTGCTAGAACTTTAAAATTGGCATTCACATTTAAGTGGGAAACTAAGGAAAACCACTTCAGAGATCTCATCACATTTAAGTGGGTAATTAATTTGAGGTAAAGGGGCGTGTGTCATGAGACAGGAGTAACAAAAGCTACAAAAAGAATGGTCGAGAACTAACTACGGCATGCATTTAATAAAATGTGTCAGGCACAGGAATTCTGCATTTGCAAACAAATTGCCCCCTTGATCAGTTTACTCTCAAATTAATGAGAGCAGTCAGCTGGTTGCTCGATTGCGGAAGATCAGAATAGTAGCGAAACAAGATTTTAAGACATTCGGAGCCATCAGCTTTAGTTAAAATGGTTTATAACATGCAAACGCAAGTGAATTCCGAAAAAGATATTGCAAGACTACTTCCAAATCAGATGATAATTGGGAATCAAACACAGCTTATATGGAATATACAGTAGCAACGAGAGTGGTAACTGCAATCGGGAGGTGGATCAATAACATCCAATCGCCACACACTAGCGTATGAGTAATAAAGGGACGTACATGTGCATGTATCAATCTTTTTCTTCATGATTTATAATCTTATAAATTGAATTCAAATGTTTTGAGAGGAAATATGAAAATTAGTGGATTTTCGATTATTTTCTTAATTTGCGCTTTTGGTTAACGCTACTCTTCAATTGAGACATGAGTATAATTCTAATAGAGAATATGAAGCACTGATACGCGTGAAATGCATTGCGGATAATGCGTCAAAAATATAACAATATAAAAATATAGAATACCGGTACGGCAAGGATACAACTAAAGATAACCTAATCCTTAAATAGTTTCCTATGTATACCCTAATTTTCAAAATATTCCACGGTATATTGCCAATTTTTCGAGGGATACCCAAGTTGAAAATTAAAAATAGTATTATCATGATATGCATAAGAGGTGTCCGACGCATATCTGAAAATATCCCACTAGTATCATTGCTAAAATGTACCCGGTAGGGCCGGACCGGCCGGTACGGATACAACGGCAATTTTGGAGTATTTGTGTTTCATAGAGTATGGTTATATATAGTTCAGTGTGTAGATTAGTTAGCAAATGGTTATTCTAGCTTAATTAGGGATCTCAAGTGCACGCCTCGGGAATGTAGCCACGTAAAAATTTGAAAAGAAAGCTTTTTAATTTTTTATAGAGTAAGGGAAATTTTTGGCAAGTTTAAAAAGCCAGATGCATTTTGCTACCCACAAGTTTCACCAAAATTCCACTTAGGATCATGAACTTTAATGTGTCCCACATAAAGTCCATAACTAACATTTTGGCCCAAACAAAGTTCCAACCCTAACAAGCAGTTACAAATCCAACGGAAGTCGACATGGCCCCTCATATGGCCAAGATTGAGGGCCCAACTTTAATGTGGACTTTATGTTGGATGAATGAATGTTCATAACCCTAAGTGGGATTATGGTGAAACTCATTGGGTACAAATTACAATAATACAATTTGGCCACTTAAAAAGTGTGACAAGATTTCACAGTTTCAAGTTCTCCCACTTTATTTGAGTAAGGATAAGGCCATAAGGGAATTTTCCACACGTTAATGAGTAATGAATAATGTACTAGCTAATCCCACTTAAAATATGTTTAAAAACGACAAATCAGCAAACATTTATTTCGATGAGATTCTCTGGCATGTACGAGTGGGGCCCAGATTTTTGTTCTAGTTTAATCCTTCAATCCCATTTGGAGATTCCCTTTTCTTCCTTAAAGCTCTTCTAGCCGTCTACACCAAGGTTATCAATAGATCTTTTAAAGCTACTCGATACTCTTCTAGCCGTCTACACCAAGGTTAACATTAGATCTTTTAAAGCTACTCACTACTGATTAGCTACCGCCCTGGGTGGTCAATAAAATTATAATCCAATGTCGTTCTTTTTTTCATTGTTTAAGATTGTATCCATATCCGTTAACACTTTCTTATCACATGACCAAAATCCCTGCTGGCTATGTATTTTCTATCTAGGATTGCAAGAGTCAAATAGACACATCACTAGCTAAAGAATTTTTCAATCTTATGATCTGCAGAAGTTTGATACTATCGTTCAAATTACTCTCAGAATTGGATCATTGGGGTGTGATTCGGTTACCTCGTTTTCAAGGAGAGCTAATGCTTGTTGGGTATGTTAATTTGACGAGAAGGGATAATGGAAATTTGAAATGAATGGAAACATAATTTACTTTCATTACGTGCTTAAAGGGAGAAGATAAAGTGACCAAATTCCACACTTCCAACTCTCATTTATCAAAACCTAAGCTACCTAGGGACCATTGTTCTCGGGCATGGCAATTCCACAAGCTCAACTTCCTTTCAGCTATTTATGTGAATATCTTAAATGGGTTTGTGTGTGTGATATAAGCAACAGTGAATGCTGTTAGCAAGAAGACATCTCCATTTCCAACACTCGACTTCTCTTGACCTCTACTCTTGTTATAAAAACTTTTTGAGCAATAATCTTGTGATTTTGCAGCAGTCATTCATTGTTTAATTCCTTAAATAACAGAAAATTATTATCCAGACACTATAAGCAAAATAACCATAGAACTTACTGAGCTGAAGGCACAGTTCCAGCAGGAACTCTCCTTATGATCACACTCGATCCGCTCGGAATTAGAAGCTTCTCGTCGTTATATTCTGTACCATTCAACAAAACGAAATGAAAATTCAAAAATCAAACGGAATCATAAAACCTCAATAAAAATGCAGAAATTTAACAATCTATTGAGGCACAACGGAATTCAATTGACGAGATGATTTATGCACAGTTAAAGGGGTGAGATGATTGACCTTGACCAGTGGCGGCATCGGAGAAGACAAGATCGAAGTCTTGGCATACGTTGAGATTCTTCTGGCGGACGATTTTTGACCTGAGGTCTCGTATCGAGATTGAGAGCTTTCCGTCAAGATTAACCAAATCGAAATTGACGGAACTTCTGAATTTGAATCGAATTGACATCGTTAAATTGAGTTGAATCTACAGGTTCAATGAGCTACTACAAGAACAAATGGTGTGTGATTTTGAATTTGTAGAATTGAGAAAAGGAGAAAACTCGTGAAGGAGGAAGAAGACGAAGGGGGTGAAAAAACCTAATTCGCAATTGAGGAATCGAAACAGTTATATAGGAGAGGCCTCCCGGCGTAAAGATTGTTTCAAATCACGTGTCTTGCGCGTGAAAGATTGTCCTCCTTTTCTTACTACTATTTTTTCAATATTTCAAATATAACCTAGGTGAGTTAAAACTTGCCAAATTCCCAAAGGCAAACCAGGCAATTGACTTACAAGTTTGGTTAATTTTTATCTATAGATTTCAGCAATTTTAATATGGCCGACGGACCCTAGGACCCCTGAGACGAGATTTAATCTTATTTTAAGAAATGACATTATTCTAATTTCACGAACACCCCTCACTATTAAAAAGTCTAAAATGCCTTTTTTGGGCACGTGAAATCCCACATACCACCCCTCCCACCTTCCATCAGTAAGTCACGTGAAAGCACACAATTTCCTTCAAAAATTTTGTTTGCTCCATTTATTTCGGGTTGTTAAATCTCTTTAATTATCTCTGTACTTTTCTCAATAAACTCCTCCCTTTCCTTCCCAACACACAAAATTCCAATTCCAATATAAAGAATGTCATGTACTTTATTTTTTTGAAGAATGGTCAACTTTCGATCGAAACTTTATAAAAACATAATAATAACATTTTATATTACTCATAATATCTAGTGTTGAAAACTAAATTTTATCATCTGTCACAAGTGTTATTTATTTAAAAAGACTAATAAGGAGAGAACAAATAAAATTTTAAAATTATTTATCCATTCATATTTTAAATACTATTGATAAAAATTTAAAAATATTTTATCGATTTGTTGTATTAAACAAAATTATTTTCTTATTTCAAATTAAACTATTGTTTACAAACAAAAATAGTAATTATATATTACAAAAAATAAAAATTAGCACGCCTATGTTACAAAAGGAATTTACAAAAAAAAAATCAAATTTACTATTGATTGAAAGCAAATTTGAACATATTTTATCATTCATTTTCTAACAAAAGATGTAATTACATTACAATCAAAAGTACGATTTATTCCCGGATCATATTGTTACAGAAATCTAACTGATATTTTTTTTAATTGATAAAGGATATTATTATTTTTAACTAAACTATATTGAATATGATTTTGTAAACAATATAAGACTTATTAATTATTAAAAAGTCTTATATGTAACATATAAGACTTATTAAAATGACTTTTTTAATAACTCTTTTTTACTTATGCGACTTATTAAAAAGTCTTATAAGTAAAAAAGTCTTATAAGTTAATAAGACTTATGTAATATATAAGACTTGCTAAAAAGTTTTTATATAAGTAAAAGACTTATTAAAAAAGTCTTATAAGTAACTTATAAGACTTATCTTATAAGTTACTTATAAGACTTTTTTAAAAAGTCTTTTTTACTTATAAGACTTTTTTTTAATAACTCTTTTTTACTTATAAGACTTATTAAAAAAGTCTTATAAGTAAAAAAGACTTTTTAAAAAAGTCTTATAAGTTACTATAAGACTTATTAAAAAGTCTTATATATAACATATAAGTTACTTATAAGACAATTTTTTCAACCAAAAAAAATAAAAAATTTCAATAATAACAACGAATTAGTCTTATAATTGACTTATAAGACAATTAACTTATAAGACTACTAAAAAAATTTTATAAGTAACATATAAGACTTTTTAAAAAAGTCTTTATATAAGTAACATATAAGACTTTTTAATAAGTCTTATAAGTAACTTATAAGACTTTTTAAAAAGTCTTATAAATTACTTATAAGACCTATTTGAACATTGGGAACTGTGTTGTAAAAAAGTCTTATAAGTAGTAACTTATAAGACTTTTTTTAATAAGTATTTTTACTTATAAGACTTATTAAAAAAGTCTTATAAGTTACTTATAAGACTTATTAATAAGTCTTATATGTAACATATAAGACTTTTTAAAAAAGTCTAAATTTATATAAGTTACTTATAAGACTTATTAAAAAAGTCTTATAAGTTACTTATAAGACTTATTAATAAGTCTTATATGTAACATATAAGACTTTTTTAAAAAATCTTTATATATTATAAGACTTTTTAAAAAAGTCTTATAAGTTATTATAAGACTTATAATTTACATATTTACAACTCTTATAAGTTAATTATAAGATTACTTTGTCTCTTATAATTGACTTATAAGACAGATTTTTCAACAAAAAAAATTAAAAATTTCACTAATAACAACGAATTACTTTCATAATTTACACATTTATAACTCTTATAAGTTAATTATAAGACTACTTTGTATCTTATAATTGACTTATAAGACAAATTTTTCAACCAAAAAAATCAAAAAATTTCAATAATAACAACGAACTACTCTCATAATTTACATATTTACAACTCTTATAAGTTAATTATAAGACTACTTTGTTTCTTATAATTGACTTATATGACAAATTTTTCAAAAAAAAAAAATAAAAATTGAACATACCAAAAGTGTCAAGATGGGCTAAGCAAGCAAAGCCCAATCACACGCAGCCTTGACCATCACATTCTCAATGAGGCTGACCCAATCATAACAAGGCCCAAAGCCCATCTCTTGTATCAGTCGACTAAGCCCATGGTCCGACCTATCAGGTCCCGACCTAACTTAGTCCGACCTCATGATCCATATCACAATTCGGGTACGAACCATGCTCTACCCGACAGTCAGGTCGATCATTCCACGAGTGGCGACCTCGACCTAAATCAACAAGTGACGACCTGTGTTGGTCCCAAAGGTGCAACAAGAGTATGAAAACAGCTAGAGGGGGGGGGTGAATAGCTGTATAAAAATTTCTACTCTTTTTGAAAATTCAACCTTGGCTTACTTGAGCTGAAAGTGTGGTCAAGTAAAAACCAACTTTCAAGCTTAGTAAAATGCACAGCGGAAGTTTTCTAAGTGCAAAACTTAGTATTGAAAAATAGTGTGGTCGACCGCAAAAGTGAAAGTGTGGTCGACCGCAAAGTTGAAAATAAGCTTAGGCAGATTTGTACTATAAACACAATTCAATATGGTGTTGGATAACTATGAAGATCAAACACAAGAAATAATATGAAAGATTAAGAACTTGAAATGTAAAGTGCAGAAAGTAAATGACACGATATTTGGAGAGGTTCAATCGTTAAAGATCTACGTCCTCTACCAAGATGGTTAGTCTTGGATTTTCTAAGGGAGATAGTATATTTGATTTGAGTAGTCATATAAGGAATACAAAGTGAGAATCAAACAATCTCAAATCTAACTATCTTTTTCTATGAAGCAAATCCTAGACAATAACCAGTGTATGTGTGTGTGTGCAAGATTCAAGAGCTCTTAATAATATGAAGAGAGAGCTTAATGAATCTATGGTGTTACAAATGGCTTGAGAGATTTTCTGGGTTGAATAATCTTGAAGGCTTGTAAGTGTTTAAAGATTCAAAGAAATCTGGAGATGATAAGCTTCAACACTTTGATAATTTCGACGTCTCTCTTTTTCTCAAGCTATCTTGTTATCTTCATGCTTGAACACAAGGTCTATTTATAGCCTTGGAATGAAGATAGCCGTTGGAGTTTCGTGTTGAGCAAGCTTCAAGGACAATGTGCTGTTGATGTATAATTGGAGCACGTGTCCTTTGTTGTCTCCATGTTGCAGAGTTAGTGGCAAGGTGGTATGCTGGTATGTCCTTTGTACGAAGTGACCCAGCTGTCACCAATTTTGAATTTTGGAGCAAATTCTGCAACGGTAAAATTCTCTGAGTTAACTCTGAGTTGTGATCAGAGTTAATTTCTCAATCTTCAGAAATGATGTGCGGTCTGGCAAGCTATGCGGTCAGGAATGAATTGCGGTTAGCAGGCTCAGACGGTTGGCATGTTAATGCGGTCGGGACATGTTGAAGCGGTTTGGACATGCTGATGCGGTTTGGACATGCTGATGCGGTTTGGACATGCTCCATGCGGTCAGCAAGAATGCGGTCGAAGAGGTGCTTCAAATCTTCATAATGCGGTCCAATATGCGGTCGACCGCATGGCCAATTTTGAGCCAAAAATTACTTAGAAATTTTAACCTAGAATAACCTACTCAAGCCTAAGTAACAAAATGGACTTAACTATATTTGAAGTTAGTGAGACTTCATACATTATGTCCTATAGTCCATGTAAAGTAAAAAATAGGTGATGGTATCAATCAAATTAAGTAATAGGAGGGGTTCATAGTAAGCATACCCAACAATCTCCCCCTATTTGATTGAGACCATTACCTACTATAACAAAGGCTAATTCATTGTACTTGGTAAAAACATGTCCTCATAATTTAAGAATGGTAAATCATGTCCCAAGTCAATGCACACACTTAAGCCTAAGTCATAGATTTCTAACTTCCTATAAAGATAAAAGAATTTCATATTGGGAAGTAAGAAATAATCATTTAGTGCATTCAAATGATGTTAACATGAGGTGCATGAATGCGTTTAAACTAAATGTAAGAAACATGCATAAGTAAGGAATGTGAAAGATAGGTTATATGCATGAGTCAAAAATAATGCAATCATTATTCTACAAACAAGTAGTTTGAGTGAATAAAGTTTTCAAAAACCATAATGATGCATTTAGAGAGATTAATATTGTGGTTTACGTACTTTCAAAAATTTAACAAAAGAAGGAAGCAATAAACAAAAGGCTTCCGTAAAGTCTTCATTAATCTTCTTTCTTCAACGCAAGTCATACGAATCATGGTCACGAACGACGACGTAATTGTTGATCGCCGGGATCGCCTTGAGGAGCAGGAGCCGGAGGAAGATCTTCGTGCATGTGGAAAGCAGAGGCTTCAGCTCCTATGGCTTGGAGAACTTTCTTCAGCTCAAGCAGCCTTCCTTGTTTGCCGCGGTTTGAAGTGCGGCAGATGATTCTCTATATTCGTAAAGTTACCTCGAGGAGTTAGTGAGAATGTCAATCCTTGAAGTTTGAAAATCAATGCGGTTGGAATGGGTTCCCAAGCTTTGAGTTAGACTCTTGAATCTTTCTCCTAGTACCGTAAAGGCGCATTTACAGAGAGGTGTCAATATGGTCTTCAACTTTCTTGATTCTTTCAATAACATCGCTTTATCCAGAGCCATTGCCTTGGATACTTCATCAACCGCAAGTTTCATTTCGAAGATAAGCCATGTAGAGAGCTTGAGTCATTTTTCTCATAGCTTCTTTGATGAAATCTTGGGTGATGGATTCTGGAGAAGGAATGAAGGGAGTGATGGGAGCAAACTTGGCTTGAGCTTGTGCGCATGACCAGACATAATGTCTTTTAAGGCCTTTGTTATGAGAACACTCTCCCCTTAATGGTGTCAATCAATAGGGAGGGAAGAGCATCAACTTTGGTATGAAGGCTTTTGTGAGTGCAACCTAAGTGATTGAGATTTGATGAGTTGGGCAATCTGGGATTGATTGTCAAGCCGGATAGAGGTCAAGGTTTCAATGGACTCGGAGGATTTTGTTAAGGCCGTGTTTTGAGGAGGCTCTTGAGAAGGTTGAGGGCTGAGAGGAGGAGTAGGCCCACTGCGGTTGACCGTGCGGTCCGATTGAAGTTCAGGGATAATTGGGTCCTTGCCAATTGTAGTATCCTCTTTTGGTTCATTTCCTCGTTAGCAGCAGCTTTCTTCATTTTCATCAACATTAACTCCTTCATCATTAGTAGGTTTTTCAAAACCTTCTTCAAGCCAGCTTGTCATCATCGAACCACCTTGGTTCTTGTTATCACCATATCCTCCCCGAATAGATGGAATTGAATCAACCAACTCATCGATACTTCGTCATCGTAATCATCAAGACCCAGTGTCACAATGGTTTGACTAACATTGACAAGTCTTGGCCTTTTCTTTGGTGAGGATTGATCATCGCTATTTTCCTTTTCTCCCCGAGAAGTAGCACCAAAGAGATGATTGAAAATTTCCCGTTCTTTTAAGGCGTAGGGGTTGGAGTTGGAGAGATGATAGGAGATTTTGGCTTGGGTTCATTTGACTTGGATGGGATTGGAGAGCTTGGCTTAGTGACTTTAGGAGCCGGGGCACTAAATTTTGAGAGTTTCACAAAGCTTGGATGGTGCGGTCGACCGTGATGTTACGGTTGACCGTGGTTTTTCACTTGGAATGAAGATTTGGCAATGCTTGGCTCTTGAATCTTGATTCCACCAGTCTCCTTGGTGGATCAATGAATGAAGCTTTCTTCTTTGGAAGATCAATAGCTTTATCTTTTCCCTTGGCTTTTCTAGCCACTTCCCTTAAATCCTCGTGTTCCTTGATTTTCTCAACACCGTCATCTTTTGTTAGTTTCTTCGTCCTTTCGTAGGCACAAACTCTTCTTGGGGATCCTTCTTCCAAAACCGAATATACAGCTTTATTGTCAAACTTTGTTCGAAAACCCGCATTGTTTTTCTAGTGAATATCTTGGCCTTTGGAATTTCACCAAGTTCATGATGCCCGTCAACGTACTTGCCTATCTTCTCGCTTGAGCGTAATGAGGGAAATGAGTCCGGTATGGGTTCGTACTTGTTATTACCAAAGAAATTTCATTCTTTTGATATTCAAGAATACTTGCTATCGACGTTGAAAGATGATCTTGGGCCAATGGAGTTTCTTACCAAGAAATATAGCCGCAGTAAATCTTCCACCGATCATTATTGAAGTTCGCCTCGATTTCCAGCCAAGAAGAGAGAGTGTCCAACAAGATGGCCGATATGATACATTAGCTCATCAAAACTTTTTCTTGGAGTTGTAGTTATAGCAAGACTCCCAATCAAAGACACAGAGATCATCCAAATCCTTTTGATCTAGCTCCATAGGGTCGGGCCCGTGATTGGCATGTTCGTAACAAAAGCTATGTCTTCATAGTCAATATCCAAGGGAATTCCATGAATTTGAGTGCTAATTATCTTGATCCTTCTACCCTTATCATCTTTTACGCTTAGCTCTGGCATTGTGAAAGAACCGATCCACCAAAGCAGTGGACATGGATTGATTGCTTCATGTCAAAGAAGCGGCATAACTCCGCATTTCTTAAATACTTTTAGCGTAACTCTACCAAGAGCATCTTGAGCCGATCTTTGCGATCAATAACCCACCCATGTATAAAATGACTAGTATTCTCGCAATAATAGAAAAAGTTAGAATATAGAAAAATATATGTAAGTGCGGTTGACCGTAGTTTAAGGTAGCGTGCGGCCGACCGTAATCTAGGGAGAAAGAGCAGTCTTGTGCGGTCGACCGTGATATATGCGGTCAACCGTGATTTGGGTGAAAACAAGCAAGTAAAATTTGTAAGAAACATTTTGGATTAAAAAGTTTAAAACAAGATTAATCAGAATCATGAACCAAAATATACGGAATTTCCCAGAAATTCATTATGAACATTTGAAGAACATGAAGAACTCGAAGAACATGAAGAACAAAATTTCCAGATTTTACAGAGCATGTTTAAAAATCATATTTTCTTGCTTTTAATATAGGGAATTTCATTTAAATCAACAAACATACATGATTTAACTCAAATAAATTGCAGAAATTGAGTTCAAAACCCATAAAACTCGAAACTTAGGTTTAACATAGTTCTTCATTTTGAGTAATCAAAGCACCATCTAAACATGAAATAGACAACATTTATGAGTTTCTAATGAAGAATCGATCATGGATAAGCAAAAATTTCAAGCAAGATAGCAACGCAAAATGATATTTAATGAAACTGGGTTTTCCCGTTTTTCCGCCATTGGCGAGCAGATTTTTGAAATTCAAAAATCAAAAAGGTTTTTAGAGAAATGACTCACCATTATCACGAATTTGGATACACTGGATTCACTCTTTGATTCCTCTGAAGTATTTTGAGTTGAATCCGATTGAGAATGAGACATTTTATAGAGAGAGTTTTTAGAGAGAGAAAGTAGAGAGAGAAAGAAGAAGACAAAGTGAAGGACCGATTTGTGCAGGTGACAGGAAGGACGAGAAGTGGAGAAGTGGAAACGGGAGTTATGGAGGGAAGTTAGTGCACGTAATGTCCTTTGTGTAAGAGGATAGTCCTTTTGTCTTCACTATGACAAACCCAATGGGGCCGAACATGTGGCATTATAAATTAAAATATTTATCCCATAAAAATTTGAATTAAATAAATATGAGGGAAAAATAATTGCAAAAGTACCTTTGTGCAATTATCTTGTCCTAATATGGACAAGTCCCAGACATCACAAGGAGTTAGAGTACTTACCTGATGTCTTCAAGAATACGGCTAAGTATGACTTATTATGAGCCAAACGGTGGACCGTATTGAAGGCTTCTATAAAGCCTAGAAATTATTTGAAGGCTTATACGGTCCATTTTAAGCATGCGGTCCATTAGAGAATTGATAAAGCATTTTGGCATGCTAAAGGACTAGTGCGGTCGACCGTGCATTGTATAGGCTTGGTGCGGTCGACCGTGAAGAATGGAATGGGCCATTCTTATTGACCGGTCTTTGAGCATGAACTTGAAACACACAATTTGTTAGTTAAAAATAAGGACAAGTTTTACTTGAGTTCTAACATACCCATTTCTCCTCTTAAAAATACGAATCTCTTGGAGTCTAGAGCTTGTAAGAATATCTCGCAATTTGATTGTCAGCACTAATATGCTCTAAATGAATGTTACCTTTTTCAACATGATCCTTGAGAAAGTGATATTTGATATCGATGTGTTTGGTTTTAGAGTGCATAACAGGGTTGTTTGATACCGCAATGGCCGATGTATTGTCACAATAGATTGGACAATTTCCTTCATGAATGCCATAGTCAACTAGTTGTTGCTTCATCCACGATTCGACAACAGCAGCCTCCCAAGAAATGATGTATTCAGCCTCCGTTGTTGAGACAGACACCGAAGCTTGTTTCTTGCCGCCCATGTAACAAGTCGATTTCCAAGGAAATGACAAGTTCCACCGGTGCTCTTCCCGTCGACAGTGCAGCCGCATAATCTCGCATCCGAGAAACCCGTAAGATCAAAAGATGGTTCTTTGGAATACCAAAGTCCAAGGTTAATAGTCCCGTATAGATAACGAATAATACGTTTTACGCCTATAAGGTGTGCTTCTGTGGTCTCGCTTGATAGCGAGCACAAACACAAACACCGAACATGATATCCGGTCTACTAGCAAGCTAGATATAGTAAGGAGCCAATCATACCTCTATACAAAGTTTGATCAACTTTCTTACCTTTCAAGTCTTTGTCTAACTTGTTACCTCGTAGCCATAGGAGTGTCGTATGCTTTTGCATTTTCAAGTCCAAATTTCTTGATTAAGTCTTTAGTGTATTTTGCTTGGTTAAGGAAGATGCCATCATCACATTGTTTGATTTGGAGCCCAAGGAAGAAAGTGAGTTCTCCCATCATGCTCATCTCAAATTTGCTTTTCATGAGCTTCTCAAAACGCTTACACAAAATTTCATTAGTAGAGCCAAAAATGATATCATCAACATATATTTGAACAAGTAGTGTATGATCATTATATTTGGCAATGAAAAGAGTTGTGTCGATTTTACCTCGTTTGAAGCCCTTTTCTAAAAGAAATTTAGATAGAGTATCATACCATGCTCTTGGAGCTTGTTTGAGTCCATACAAAGCTTTTTGGAGTTTGTAGACATGATCAGATGTTTGTTGTCTTCAAATCCAGGAGGTTGTGCAACATAGATCTGTCCTCTTGAAGTTCACCGTTGAGAAATGCGCTCTTACATCCATTTGATAAAGCTTGAATCTTTTGAAGGAGGCATAAGCTAAGAAAATTCTTATGGCTTCAAGTCTTGCAACGGGAGCGAAGGTTTCGTCGTAATCAATTCCTTCTTCTTGTCTATATCCTTGTGCAACCAACCTTGCTTTGTTTCTTGTTATGCTTCCATTCTCATCCATCTTGTTTCTAAACACCCATTTTGTACCAATTACTCCTTGATCCTTCGGGTCTTGGAACTAAAGTCCAAACTTTACATCTTTCGAATTGGTTGAGCTCTTCTTGCATGGCCACAACCCAACTTGAATCTTGGAGTGCTTCATCAACTTTCTTTGGTTCAATTTGAGATATGAATGAAGTGTATTCATCATAGTGAGAACTCCTTGTTTGAACCCCAGAGAACAAATCACCAATGACATTGTTAATTGGGTGATCTCTAACCTCATGAATTTCCTGGAGGTAAGTCCGGGTTGAGTTGTTTGTTGTTGAAGATCTTCAATAGGTACATCATTTGAGCCATCAAAATAAGTGAGTTGAGGAATAGGCTCAATGGAATTTATGGGGTCGATTCAACCGCATCATCTTTCGAATGAACATCTTCGTAGGAACTTCGATGTTGGATTTGAAAAATTTGGTGCGGTTGAAGTTGATGGATTTCCTTGAGTTGAGTGATTTTCTCGAACTAGGTGCATTTTGAGGAGGGTTACCCGTCTCATTAGGCTCAAGAAAATCATCAAGAACATTTGGAGCCAAATGTGGCTCAAGGAGAGAATGTTCATCAAACGTAACATGAACAGATTCTACTATCTTTAAACTATTTTTATTAAAAACACGAAAAGCTTTAGAGTGTTTGGCATACCCAACAAAAATACCTTCATCTCGCTTTAGGAGCGAATTTACCTCGATGCTCTTTTCCATTATATAGAATAAAGCATTTGCATCCAAATATTTTGAAGAAGGCTATGTTGGGGTTCTTCCTCTCCAAAGTTCATATGGAGTTTTGTTGTAGGTCTTGTTGATGAGAGATCTATTTTGAGTGAAGCAAGCCGTGTTGGTAGCTTCGCCCAAAAGTATTGTGGTAGCTTGGCTTCGCCGAGCATTGTTTTACCAAATTTCGATCAACGTTCTATTCTTTCTTTCCACAACTCCATTTTGTTGTGGAACTCCAAAGCAGAGAAGTTATGGTCAATACCACGGT
Source organism: Adenophora triphylla var. japonica (assembly GCA_022495995.1). NCBI lineage: Eukaryota > Viridiplantae > Streptophyta > Magnoliopsida > Asterales > Campanulaceae > Adenophora > Adenophora triphylla. Next base: position 4,872 of record JAFEMH010003636.1, on the reverse strand, counting down.
CGTCACAAGATCGAGCTACACCGTTATTTTTGAATTCGGGCCCATGATCTCGATCTAACACTAACGATGTCATCCTCTTTTTGTGTTTGGAGCCGTCTAAAGAGAGAGGTCAAAATATCATAACAATCATCTGAGATCATCATTTCGACCCACGTATATCGCGAGTAATCATCCACCACAACTAAAGTGTATTTGCTTCCTCCAATGCTTGCGATGGTGACAGTCCAAACATATCGATGTGGAGTAGTTGCAAACATCTTGAAGTTGAAGGCACGGTCTTGCCGGAGAAAGATGCCTTGGGTTGTTTGCCAAGTTGACATGCAAAGACACTTCTTATCGTGGTGATCGCCTACTTGTAGACCACGAACTAGACTTTCTCTTCCAATCTTAGATAGATACTTGAAGTTCAAATGACTAAGTCTTTTGTGCCACAACCAACTATTTTCACTCACACTTTTTGCTACAAAACAAAGATTAGTAAGATTGCAAGCGTAATTAAAATCGATAATGTAAACATTACTCTTACGAATCCCTTTCGAGCAAAGTGACTCCGGATGTGCCATCTTTGATAAAGCAATTTGCCGAAGTAAAGTTGCAAAGGCAATCCTTTGTCACAAAATTGAGATATGGAGAGAAGATTATGCTTGAGTCCTTTCGACTAGAGATACTTCTTTTATAGTTAGATTTCCTTTTCGAATGACTCCATATCCAATCGTCTTTCCTTTGTTGTTATCCCCAAACGTTATCGATGGACCATTTTCTTCACTGACATCTTCCAAAGAAGGTGATATCTCCTGGCCATGTGTCTTGAATGTACCCACCGCCGAGATACCATTCATTTGAATTTGCCTTGGAAGATCCAAACATGAAGCAGAGGACCCGAAAAATAAACATTTAAGCACGAGGTCCCCTTTATTCTTTTCGGGGTCCCGGGGTTAGCACCTTTTAACAACCCACACTTGTTTGACCGAAGGCGGATTATGTCTTCGAGCATTAGGTGTGAATCTTAAAAGGCATTCAAGAAATGAGTGACCATAACCATCACACACGTAACAATGATGAAAACTACACATATCATGTGTTTTTACTAACTCTTTACTTTTCTTAAGAGTTGCATGCGGTTTGGGAGCAGTGATTTTAGCTTTGACAAAGGGAACTCGGCTCGCTTGACTACGTATTTTCTAGGAGCATTCTTCTTGCTTTTAAAGGCACGAGGAATGGTCGAAGAAGAAGGGCGGTCACTTGCAGCTTGCCAAAGACCACCAATTCCACCAGAGATGGTTGGAGAAGGGATGCGGCCAACTCCATAAGCCATGTTCTCCGAATCATCAATCTCGTAATCCTTTTCTTTTATCTCGAGAGTCCTTCCTATACTTTGGGTAGACATAATTGAAATTATGTTGTCCTTTACCCTTAGGATTAGCATGCTTCCTCTTAGGAATTTCATTAGTTAGTTTTGAAATCTCCTCATCCTTTTCACTATCTGGATGCACACTTCTTCTTCACCGGATCCAAAACCTATACCCTCCTTAATTCCATTGGAAATTTGGGAGTCTATGATTTGATCCGAGGTGGATTTTGACTTGTTCCACCTATCAATAATCTTTTGAAGATCGTTGATTTGAGTAACTGTGTCATCATTGCGAAGTTGAAGCGCAAAGAACCTTAGTTTCAAGAATGAGGTTTTGATCTACAAGAGGAGTCATACTTTTGATTTGGCCCTTAAGATTTGAAATTTCGGACCTCATCACGCTTTTCTCCGTCTTGAGTTGAGAAATTTCATCGGTTGCTAGTGATAGAGCTTTCTTAACATTTTCAAACCTTTCGATCATCACTTCACCTTTTTAAACATCTCTTCTTGATCCATGGGGAAATCTCCTTAGCCCTTTTTGAAACTTTTGGAGTTGATTTAGCTTTTGAAGATGTTTCATTTTTGGATGGAAAGATGGGGCGAGAAAATGAACAATTTCCAATCTTGGTGCTTGGAGTGAGGTCAAAATTGCTATAGTCCACACTGCTAGCCACAAGCTTGGTTTTCCTTGAAATCACCTCATTCCTCTTTTTGAGCGACTCAACGTGAACTTCATCTTCTGAGTCACTAGAAGCATCCTCAAAGAATGAGGCGTAGATTTACCTCTTCGGTACTCTCATCGCCGTCTTCATCGTAATCGCCCTCGATCCAAGTTGCAAGTTCTTTAGAATTCTCATCTTCTTCAAAGAACCATTCCTTTCGTTGAGAAAACTTCGAAGGGAAAGTTTTCTTTTTCAAATACTCATATTTGGGTTGAGGACATTCTGAAGCAAAATGACCTGGCTTTCTACAATTGTAGCAAACAAGGTCACTCCTTTTCTTTGAGTCACTCACCCTTGAAGATGTTGTCGGATATTTGCTTTTTGAAAACGGTTTTGAATTTTTACGAAATTTTTGAAAACGTTTTACAAACATGGCAAAGTCCTCATCATCCATATCGATGAGAGAAGAAGTTGAAATACTAGGATCTCGAGGTAGGCTTTGAGGGTTTCTCCACATGATCAACAACAGACATAGAAAGTGATTTTCCCTTTCCTCGACTTCTTCAATATGTTGTAATTTCAACTCATAAACTTTAAGGTTTGCATATAAATTACTAAGAGTCCATGTATTTAATTGTTTTGAATCTTCGAGGGAAGTTGCTTTGTGCATCCATTTGATCCCAGAGCGTAAAGGAATGTCATGTTAATTTCTTTATCGCTAGAACTTTACCTAGAGATAAGCAAGCATTTACTACCTCAACATAGCGATCGTAGGTTTGACGTAGAGATTCATTGGGTAGTCCGTTGAAGCCGCCGTATCTCCTTTCAATTTCAAATTTCTTGCTTTCCTTGCATTGATCATCACCTTCGAGATAGTTTTCAATAGAGTCCCACATCTCCTTTGCAGCCTTGCATTTGAGTACCTTCCGATAGGTCAAGTGGGTAATGTTCCGAAATGATATGTCCGGCTTTGCTATCTAATGCAACATACTTTCTTTCTTCGTCACCCATTCTGTCTTCGCCTTTTGACTTCGTGAACTTCGGTATTGGGTAGTTGCATCAAGATTGGCTTTCATTGGAACAAAGGTCCATCGTTGATACAATCAACTAGCCTTTCATCTATCGACTCTAAATGAATTAGCATTCGAGCTTTCCGTATATCGAAGTGATCTTCATCCAACATAGGAATGTGTGAATAGTTAATCGTTGCCATAGCTTTTGAAGTTGCCATGAAGAATCGGCACCCAAGCCGTTAAGCTTGAAAACAGAGAATAGTTTTATAAAGGTGTTTGGCTCGATACCACTTGTTGGTCCCAAAGGTGCAACAAGAGTATGAAAACAAATAGAGGGGGTGAATAGCCGTATAAAAATTTCTACTCTTTTTGAAAATTCAACCTTGGCTTACTTGAGCCGAAAGTGTGGTCAAGTAAAAACCAACTTTCAAGCTTAGTAAAATGCACAATGGAAGTTTTCTAAGTGCAAAACTTAGTATTGAAAATAGTGTGGTCGACCGCAAAAGTGAAAGTGTGGTCGACCGCAAAGTTGAAAATAAGCTTAGGCAGCATTTGTACTATAAACACAATTCAATATGGTGTTGGATAACTATGAAGATCAAACACAAGAAATAATATGAAAGATTAAGAACTTGAAATGTAAAGTGCGTAAAGTAAATGACACGATATTTGGAGAGGTTCAATCGTTAAAGATCTACGTCCTCTACCAAGATGGTTAGTCTTGGATTTTCTAAGGGAGATAGTATATTTGATTTGAGTAGTCATTACAAGGAATACAAAGTGAGAATCAAACAATCTCAAATCTAACTATCTTTTTCTATGAAGCAAATCCTAGACAATAACCAACAGATGTGTGTGTGTGCAAGATTCAAGAGCTCTTTATAATATGAAGAGAGAGCTTAATGAATCTATGGTGTTACAAATGGCTTCGAGAGATTTTCCTGGGTTGAATAATCTTGAAGGCTTGTAAGTGTTTAAAGATTCAAAGAAATCTGAGATGATAAGCTTCAACACTTTGATAATTTCGACGTCTCTCTTTTTCTCAAGCTATCTTGTTATCTTCATGCTTGAACACAAGGTCTATTTATAGCCTTGGAATGAAGATAGCCGTTGGAGTTTCGTGTTGAGCAAGCTTCAAGGACAATGTGCCGTTGATGTATAATTGGAGCACGTGTCCTTTGTTGTCTCCATGTTGCAGTAGTTAGTGGCAAGGTGGTATGCCGGTATGTCCTTTGTACGAAGTGACCCAAATTGCCACCAATTTTGAATTTTGGAGCAAATTCTCGCAACGGTAAAATTCTTCCGAGTTAACTCGAGTTGTGATCGTAGTTAATTTCTCAATCTTCGTAAATGATGTGCGGTCCGGCAAGCTATGCGGTCAGAATGAATTGCGGTTAGCAAGCTCGACGGTTGGCATGTCAATGCGGTCTGGACATGTTGACATGCGGTTTGACATGCTCCATGCGGTTTGGACATGCTCCATGCGGTCCAAGAATGCGGTCGAAGAGGTGCTTCAAGTCTTCATAATGCGGTCCAATATGCGGTCGACCGCATGGCCAATTTTGAGTCAAAAATTACTTAGAAAGTTTTAACCTAGAATAACCTACTCAAGCCTAAGTAACAAAATGGACTTAACTATATTTGAAGTTAGTGAGACTTCATACATTATGTCCTATAGTCCATGTAAAGTAAAAATAGGTGATGGTATCAATCAAATTAAGTAATAGGAGGGGTCATAGTAAGCATACCCAACAACCTCGACACTTGCGGCTCTACGTATTTGGTTGAACAACAATTCTCATAACCACATCCCTACAAATCGTGGGCCGTTATAGACACGTTCACA